>OY796677.1:31675133-31980970 GCA_963680715.1 Tetragnatha montana
AAAGTGATTAATCGGGCATTATTAATAATGCCCGAAGTGGAAGCGGGCAAAGTGATAAATTTCATTCATAAATTACATTGAATTTATCACATTGCCCGGGCATTATTAATAATGCCCGATTTATCACATTGCCCGAACATATGTACTCGTTAATATGATTGAAATGTTTTGTAAAAGGATTTTAAAATTGAAAAAGAAACATTAATATACTAATGTTTTTAGTCCGTCAGGAGTTCTACTTTATGCTAAAACTCAGACCACTATAAAAAAGATTTAAAGATAGAACATAATAATAGTAGTACATGTTTCTTAATTTTATCTCATACCACAGTTGTTATTTATGAAAGTATTATAACACACTATTCAATGCATAGAGTTTGAACTTTCACTTTAGTTTTAAGTATTGGAATGGATTTCTCTTATATCTCTCATAAAAACACAAAATGTTAAGTAACTATAAAACCTTATTATTCTAGCTAAGAAAAGCACACTGCTAATCCCATAAGGTTCATTTAAATTAAAAGTTAAACAGTATAAGTAATTACAGATATTTTAAAAAGCTCATTTAATTTTCTTAGAAGCTTATAGGAAAATTTACTTTACCTGAAAACAAATGTATATTAAATATTTACATTTAAGACTATCGAACACAAGTTGCTGTATTAAATCCTCTTACGCTGGAATTACCTTTTGTTTTCAAGTGTAAACTTGAAGAATTATCTTCAGGGTAGGCTCTTTTAAGAAAGACCTTTGAAGACGATGCTTAAGAAGATTAAAACTTAATAAATGAATGAAGAGTAATCCCTCTCTCTAACCTTATTGTAGTAGAACAACAATCTTAGCGTAAACAAGATATACGAGAAAGGTTGAACGTGTCCATTCATAACTCCCCGTGACCGTTTTCAAATTTCGATCGGTTAAAAAAACACTTGACCCTACAGCTAATAACAATTCTTTTTTTGTGTGTGCGTTTTCTTCCTTATTGTTGTTTTAATCATCTATTTTTACATGTGATCTCAGTTGAACTAGATATACACAAAGTGTTTTGTGTATGTGTGTTTTTTAAACTATAAGACCTCATAAATAAACTCTTTACCTTTTAAATTGTACTAACTCATATGGTGAAGAAGCATTAAGATATGTACGAGTCATCTTCTTAAATAAAAAGCGTTAAAAAAGAGGGCATTTGTTCTTAGCAAAATAATGCGGAATTTAAAAAATAGCATTGAATAAAAAATCCTAAGTGCAATATTTTAAAAAAGGCTCCTTACTGGATTTTTCTATTTAAGTCAGCAGAATTCCGTTCAGTTTCATGATTTTATGATTTAATAATACTATCTGATATGATGATTCTAGGAAACTTTTTTATTACACAATGAAGCGAATAGAAAGTTCCATAGTAAGGAGAAATCTGATTGGAGAAATTCAAATATATAAAAAAAATTAGTATTTAAATCTAAATTTTAAAAGTTAAAACGGTGAAATTATTAAAATTGTATGTGAAAATCTAACATATGTTTTAAAGTTTCTCCGTAGGACGCTAGGTGAAAAACAAAGTGTACAGTGACCTAGTTTCCTTAGAAATATTTCAGAACTTTAAAAGGGAAAAACCCCTTTTATAGATTTTAAGTTTACTTATTATTCTTCCAAAGTCATTTTGTTCAAAGGGAAAAATTAAAATAAACCTACCAATTAAAAGAAATAACAAACAGTTATGTATCCCCCCCCTATATCCGTCTCTGACAAAGAAATATTATTTAAAATATCATAAACACGAGAGTAGTAGGATTTCTATTATAAAATAATGTGGTGTGGAACCCTAAGGTGTGGAACTCAGACACTTCTTCCATCTGAAAGTTAAAAAAATAACTTGATATATATTTGATATATGATATAATATTTTTTGAAATATTAGATCCAAAAAAGCTGTATAGAATTAATAAAGCTTTTTTGCATTTTAAAATTATTTCCGAATAGACTATCATAGAATAGGAGAATATGTCTGGTCTTTTCTAGGTTAAGTTGACAGGAAATATCTATAAAAACGCTATTTGAAATCTTAAAATTTTATTCACTTTAATTACAATGCATGTTATTATCAATTATCAATAATTAGTTTCTCATCCTCAATTACATAACACGAGATTTAATTTGAAGAACAGGAAATGAGGCATTAGTATTTGGTTGGGTAAATCATCAAAAGTTTTTAAGGTTTTTCAGGTTTACATTTAAAATTCATTATTCATACTGAAACAGTCTCTAGACAAATGAAAAGACACTTTGTGTATATTTTATTGAATCAGAGGATGTATCTTCGTGATTCTAATTTATATTTTTAGCGTGAATATTGTGAGAAACGTATGTAATTAAGTTGTTAAATTATTTTTTATTGTTTTTCAAGGTTTTACACGTCAATAGTTATAAAATTTTAAAGACATGGTAATAGTCCTTTAACTGCATTCATCTTTGCTTTGAATCCTTCCTTTGTTAACTGTTTTGATGCAAGTGGAAAAAATTATGTGAGTCTCAACTCATCTTCCTTCTTTTTTTATTTGGATTCCGGTCCTTGTTGTCTGGAACTTGACAGTTTGAGGTCATTTAGAAATAAGCTAATCAATGTTTCATTTCTATTGCTTGGAAAATATCATTTTAGATATAATTATACCTTTAAAGTGTGAAATGGGAATAACTACATATTACTAATTCTTCCCGAATACAATTTAAGATTCCTTCCTATTTAAAGATCTTTATCCTTTAACTCTTTTTGATCTTTTTAAATAAAATGCACCAGCCTTTGTAGAATTTTTTGTGTAGTTGTTTCATTTCAACATCTAGTAATACAAACACTGGATAGATTGTCTCAAATGCATCGAACTAATAACAATTATCTTTAATTTCGATAGAAGGCTTTTTGTAACTGTGCTTTTGTTTCTTGTGAAAAATGGTATTTTTTGGGGAGGCTGGTCTTTTACAGATCAACTATTGTACTGTTGACTAGGAAACTACTCCCTGAAAAAACACTATGAAAGAATCTAACATTTAATTCAAACTTTTAATTTTATGACATACGTCACTATTTCTTTAACCAGCTTTTATATAGAGGCAATTTTTCAAAACATGATCAAGGATAAATTTGAAAGAAAACACAACTTTTAAAAAAACATTGTCTGTTTTGATTCATTCCATTAATAAAATATATTTTTTTCGATCAACCTATATTACCCGTAACATATTTAGAGGAGAAACAAATTTAACCATTCCCGTCCTTTCACATAAGAAAATGTATCATAACTTTTGTCATTCCAAAGGACGCTCTGGGAACTGTTTTGCGTGAGGTTCCTTATGAAGCCATACAGCAATCATCATCGGTTGAACAATCAGAGATGATTACATTGACATTGACTGCAGCTGATGCAGACGTTAAGAAAATCACTAAAAAATTCAAAACATAATCTTATTCACGCGCTTGAAGCAAATGAAGCGGTACTGACAAGAGGAGGTAGTCGTTTATCTTTCCAAAAATATTTTAAGATGAATATAATGTGGTGTGGTACGATGGTGGAACCTTTCTGTTAGGTAACAAGTCCATTACTTTCCATTAGACTCGAAATCCTTCAGTTTCACTGCTTAAATAATGTATTTTTTTAGAAAGAAAATTTCCCCAACTTACACTTACTACTGTGTGGAGAAAATTAACAAAAATTTATTAAAATTATATACAAATATATATTTATTAAAATTATATACAAATATATATTTATTAAAATTATATACAAATATATATTTATTAAAATTACATACACAAATAATGCAAAACTTTGGTTCTTCTAAGCAAGAACTTTTTTTAAGGATATTTAAACCCCTTAAAATTCGATTATAAAAAAATTGAAAAATATCTTTCTGGACCTAGTAGCTGGATATCTTCCTGTAAAATAACAAAAATGTGAGATCATTTGGGAGACCACTAAGCCTCAAAATGGCAAAAGCGCTTCAAGCACCCTTGTTTGTCAGAAAAAGGAAACGCGAAAAATCGCTTCTAAGCAGGCGTATCTTAAGAAATTTTTATACATAGAACACTGTTTTGCATCTTCTAAAGTCAAAAATGTTGCACAACCATGTATGCTAACTAACCATACAAAATAATTTTCTCTATTGTAGTATATATTTTTAGATATTATTATCTTGTTGAACCATGCTTTTTAGAGACCAATTTAAAACAATGCTTTCTTCCGCAGATCCCAGAACCGCCAGCTGGCCTCTCTGCGGCAGCCCATTTCCTATGCTGTCCATCATCTTCTCATACGTGTACTTCGTGAAGGTCCTGGGTCCCCAATGGATGAAGAACCGAGAACCCTTCAAAATCGAAAGAATCATCGTCGTCTACAACGCACTCATGGTCATTTTTTCAGCCTGGTTCTTCCTCTACGTAAGTATATTTTAGCTGCTGATGAGATGATGGTATCAAAGGAATAGGGTAACGGAAAAAAGACCAAGATAACTACTTCCGTCATTATGGGGCAGACGTATTGTTTTTTTTATCGTTGAATCAAGTTGGAATAACTTTACGAGGAGTTTCACAGGTTACATTATGATATGGAGATTTTTTTTTATTTCGTATATCTCATGTATAATTTAGGTAAAATAAGGATTTTTTAAAATGGGTAAACGCTTAAGATGAAAGAAGCACTGTATAAGAAAAATGCTTGATCCATACACACATACATTTACTCTCCTGTAAAAATAAAGAGACCTATTCGAATCGTTTTCGGCAAACTATGATCCACAGGTTGTATCTAATCCATCCAAAATATTTTTTACGGACAGATGGTTTTAATTATTCAAAGCTTTTTTTTCTTTTTAAATTTCACAATTATGCTAACTTTCTAAGTATTGAGTCTTCAATCATTGATGATTAAAACTTATGGAGGTTTTAAATCTGTTTAGAAAACAACCTTAGGCACCTATTTATCATAAAAATTTGGGCATGTGGTACTACCTAAATTATGCGAGATATACTTATTCAAATTCTTTCAGAAAAATCTAAATAGAAATTATTAAAACGGTCTCATTTGAAATAAAACATAAAAATAATCAAAGTTTGTTTCAAACTGTCTAATTTGTATTTTTATTCACTTTTTGGGCCGAATATTTTGCTTGTCTTTTTTTTTTTTGATACCGCCTCCAAAAAGTTTCAATACTCCTTGCTTTAATAAGGAATGAATTTTCATTACATCTGTAAAAGTAAAGAAAAAAAAATATTCGCGTTACTGTGTGATACCAATCCTTATATTAATCATCCAAACGGTCTTAAACTTCCCCATTCAGATTTCAGACATCCCAAACATGTTGTTTAGTATTTTAGATACTCAGATGAAAACTAATTAGCATAAGTTCATATACGCGCTGTTACTTCAGAATTTAAGAAACGCATTTCGCATTTCAAAAACACCCTACTTTATAGAGTAGGAGAAGAGCAATATTGCGTTTGACGAGCATCAGAAATCTCCGATGAACTTGACTGAACATCAACAAAAACACAACAGTTATTTTTTAATCTTTCGACCTTCTCTTCCTCCTCCTTAAACTAAGCTTTTCACCCCTAAAACTGGAAAGTTGAATTAAAAAGGGGTTTGACCCACTCATCTGGTCTTCCTGTTTCACCCTTACCATTGACCCATCTTTCTGGTTGTACCTATTCATGAGGCATTTTGCATAATAACAAGCCTCAGTTCTTTCTTATAGTGAGATTAATAGTCTTTGGATGGTAATGTCATCATTTGATGCCTTTCAAAATTGTCGACTGAGTGATGTTATTCAGAAGATTTATCAAAAGGAAATATCCATTTTGTTGTACCTTGGACTTCATGTTTATGGATAATAGCGGTTATTTTTGAAATGTGTGCATTTTATTGAATAAGATCTCAAATAAACAGCTGGGGGAGTAAAGAACTTGACACGTGAGCTGAAAATGGTAACTATGCGTGAAATGATTGCTTTGTTTTGTTCTAGTGTGTTTTGGAGAGATAAATCTCAATTTTTTCAAGTTCAACATCGGAAGGAATTTTTTATTATTGTTTATTATAATGACTAATAAGGTTTTGTATATCTTCTTTGATTCGTCATAGGTCAGGAGTCTCCCCTAAAAAAACCCGGGAACAATAATTTAGCTCTTATAAAATTGTTAGATTAGTATTTCAAGATATTTTATCACTATCTTAGATGTCCCTAAGAGTTCTCTATTTAGAAAACGATATTTCCTTATTTTCTTAATAATTTTAATTTTCCTTATTGTTCTTTAATTAAAATTGCTAATGACCTTTGTGTAAATATTGGTCAATGTGTTAAAAGATTGAAAAATGCATTATAGTTAGAACAGAAAAATATATTTCGGTTTTTAAAAAATTGAATTTTTAGGTTATGCATTAAAATAATGAATTCATGATTACTCTATCATCTTTAGGTATAACATTGATGACTATATTAAAACATTCAAACATCATCGAATTTCATGTCGTTTTACTGGCATTGCAATGCTGTTTGTCTAACTCCTTTATAACTTTAAAAAATTCTTTGTGTGACATAAGGAGGGAATTTATTAACAGTCCGAGTTAACTAGAAACTTGTTTCACAATTATCAATACATGTTCTCTTTTATTTTAGGGTGGAAGTCGGTCTTACATTCGGCCGTGGGGAAAGTTCAGCTGGCTATGCGAACCTATAAACTATTCATCTGATCCAGAAACCATCACAGTAAGAATCCATTTAATTTAAATTACTTCAGCCAGATTTACTTTCAATGAATGAAATGTTACTAATTTTCCTATAAATGGAGAGAATTTATTTAAATTGCTCTTTCTATTAAATTAGTTCATATATTTAAGTCATAAGAATTGAATCAGATAAAAATCTTAATTAATGATGATAAATTCGTATTATGTCCCCTTCCTTGTATTATTCCTAAACGAATTTTCTAATAAGTTAAGAAATTTTCAAGGATTATAAAAGCTGAGTTCTGTGGCCAGACGATGAAATATTCTATAAGGGTTCTTTTTTATCTTCTGAAAAATGTAACAGACATGTTTAAGTTAAGGAATTCCCCAAAACACTATTTTATACCAGAAAAAGTTCTACGTTTAAAATTCCTTTATCATTAAAAAGCAATTTAGCTTACATTCATTTTACCCTTCTACAATTTAAAAATATCATTTTTTAAAGTCATGAAATTTTTCCTTCTTTGTCTAGCCTCAAAAGGCGTTAGTATTTTTGCTATAGAAACTTATTTAGATACCACAAAACTTAGTTAAGTTAACAAAAACAAATCCCAAACCTTAAAAGTAAGTTAGATAAATACCTTAAAAATCAGTTTTTACTGTAATTAAAGTTTGAACAATTGGGTTTAAACTGAAAGTTGAAATATGATTTGAAACATAAGTTATTTTGCTAAATCAGATAAAATAAAGCTTTTCTTATAAAATTCATTTCGACGTAGTACCTACGCAATCCATTGTAAGATTTTATCTCCGAATTAATATCCATACTTTCAATGTTTAAAACAGCAGTATTCAGATAATTAAACCCTACTACCATACCCCCTACTCATTTTTCAATTATCCATCACCACAAAACATCCATTGAATCCCGCGGGGGGGGGGGGGGGGGACAGAACCACCGCTTTAGGGAACAGGGAATTTTTCAACTAATCTTCAGGATGTGGTTTATCCGGAGGCTCACGGCAATAAGGAAGTTCATAAAAATCTACCTTTTTCTTGGGATATATCCAGAGATATCAGTTGCAGCGGTAAATCCACTACCGCAAGAATACTAATTAGGACCATGAGTGATTCTCTATGAAAAAAACTGCATAACCTCACAGGAGTTCTTTTAACCTTTGCGCCCGCTATCAGCATAAATTTACGAGTTTCGCCGACAGAGCCGATTATTTCCGAACCTTTATGAAGGTTTTTAAACACCTGTGTTGTTTGCTGTTGTTGAGAGTATAGAGGAGAATAGACCTTCACCTTTTATTAACCTTTGGAAGCATTTTCAACTCGTGGAATATTTAGGCATTGTTTCCGCTTTGTGTAGAATTTAAGATAGGATTTCTGTTCTTTTCAGAGCCGCATTGGAAGACATTTTAATGTTTTGGCTAGAATTTACTATTAAAAGATGCTATTTCTTATTGAGTTACAAATTCTAGTCAATAATAAACTCATAATATAATCAAGTTCTTCATTGAATAAAATTTCGTACAGAACCCAAATTAAAATACTGAACTTATGAAGTGCTTCAGAAAATTTTTTGAACACGTTTTATACGTTTGAATGATACTTAACACATACTTCTGATACATAATTTATTTACGATCAACAAATTTTGAATTAAAATTGAACTTATTCATATAGAATGTGAAAAGTTGCACGCATTAAAATATCGGAAAAATTGCATTAATTAATAGAAATAGAAAAGCTTCGTGAGGTATATTTTTACAACTATGACCACAGACTTGAACACCGTTTTAAAAGAAAACAGGTACAATTCCGTTAGAGTCCCCACTAAATATCGCCAATATCCAAATCACTAAATGTATCAAATATCAACAAATTTTTCTGACTTTTATCAATAAACTGAATAGTTATTGATCTAATTAAACATTTTAATTCAGAAGTTTGAAATTATTTATGAATATTTTTACTTTTTGTTGTCTAAAAGAACCGGGCGATATTTTAACGGGGACTCTAACGGAATTGAATACTTCGGGATTACATTAACCGAATTAAATGAAAAACAGCGACTGTCATATATTCCTTATTATGCTAAAAATTTCATGTAAATCCTATTTTCCTTTTATAACATTTTAACTTATTGGTTATATTTTATATTTCAGACAGTGTCTATAGGATGGTGGTTCCTTTTACTGAAGATAGCTGAGTTTGCTGATACGGTAACTACTTAAATTTGCATTTTACTAAAAAAACCCCAGTGTTTTTAAGAAAAATCAAAGTAATTTAATGCTATGATAAATTTAAATATTTCTTATGTAAAATGAGAAATTGACCTCTCCAATTATTTAAAAATAGAACTTAAATTCTTCATTTTAATACAGATATTTCAGGCCATATTTCAGATGATTCCATTTTATATATTCCATCAAAATATTAGACACCATAAAATAATTCCATCCTCAAGAACAAATATCTGAAAATATTTTCTTCATGACTTTTTGAATTTAAAGCCCCAACCTTGACTGAACTCATTAGAATATTTTTAGGGCGTAAAATAAATTCATTGAAAAAATTCGTATAAACGCCTAATAGTAATAAATACTCAAATGGGACCAGGAAATAATTTAAGTAGAGTCTAGTAAGCCTACAATATGTATGGCTGAAGCCATGAGTTAAACCAATTTATTGATATAATTAAAAATCAATTTGTAAACTAGAATTTGTCTTTTTTAAACGACAAAAGAAAAGAGGGAGAATTGGTTGTGGTAATAAAAGAAAAATAAACTTCCTTTAACTCTTAAAAGTTGAAAAACTCACGACGATGCAATATTTTTCATCTCTTTCTCCCTCATACAAAATTGCTGGATTCGCTACCGGTTTAAATACACGAGAAACAAAAACGTCATTGCAGTCACAGTCATCTTTCCCTAAGGCCAACAAAGTCTCTAGAATTTAACCAGATGAATGAATACACAGACGCACATTTAATGTGAGAAAGAACAAGAAACCTACACAAACTTTTTTCACATATATGGATTAAGTCGGCAGGCTTTCCGATGGCATCTTACCCGTATGTTCGTTTCAGATATTTTTCGTGCTGCGCAAGAAGTTCACTCACATTTCCGCCCTGCATGTCATCCATCATTCCTTGGTCGCATGGGGTATCTGGATCGGCATGAAGTTCGGAGCAGGTGAGTTTGCAAGAAGACGACTTTGTCTTCTTTTTTGTTACTTCTTCCTGCTTCTTTTAGTATTAGATAATTCAAAAAACGCCGTGCGATGGGAACATGAACTCAAGCGCGGAAATCATAGCTCACATTCCTCCGCAGTGGATATCTGAAACGGCAGTTATAGAAGAGATGTTAGATGCGGTTTGAAGTTTAGTTAGTTTTAATAGCAATGGTTAAGAGATTTATGAGGATGAATTTGCTTCGTTTTATAGTGTCACATTTGTGGTAAAAGTAGCGAGTATCTGTCTCGCAAGAGCGGCTTAGGGAGATTATTATCTAAGTAGTCGTGCTCTGATGGAGAACTTCTCTATTGATAAGGTAAAAGTAGTGTTCTTTTAGTAATCATGGAGGAGTTATACTTATTGGAGACAAGTTACTTTCTTTTGTCTGAAAAAGCTTTAAAAATGTTGTAGTACCGTTAAAATTTATAAATTTGGAAAGGAACGTACCTAACCTATCAGATATATTATAAATGGCCTACCTAACTTAGCTTCGAAAAACAGATTAAGGTTTTCTGACATGATTACATTAATTTCTTTTTTTGTTAATGACAAATTATTTTGTGGTGGTACTTTTACACACTGGTTTCAATTAAGAAAAGCTAAACTAAGTTTAACTCTTTTTCTCTAATTGGTATGAGACTTAATAATTTTTTAACTTGATGTCAAAACGCAAAGGTAGTTTTTAATTTTATTTAAAACCTAATTTTTCATAGTATGACCTTTAAAACATTAATTTTATCGTCTTTTGGTATAAATTCCACCAAAAAGACACCCGCCATTACGGCACAATAAAAGAATTCTTCCTCTTTTTGCTCACCTACCTCTATGGGCCAGCAGTGGAAAAGAACGACAAGGAAATTTTCAATCTTGATAAACAGGTACCAAAAACATTTGAATGAAGGAGATTATAATATGTAGGGATGTGAAGAAAGTTAAAAAGGAATACCTACATAGTTTGTTTCAGTAAACATTTTGTGCATAATTTTTTGTCTTAAAAGCTGCTTATTTTCCTGACCACCCTCGTATTTATAGAATGAACTTTTAAAGACTCCTTTTATTGTCCTTCTAACGTTACCTATGACTACGCAGATGCCGGTAATTTCCTCTTGTTGTTGTGTATCTCAATGAGTTCAAACGCCTTGACTGAGTTATTTGAAGCGTAAACCAAGATAGCCAAACAATTTTGAAGGCTCGATCTCGGCGTTGATGATTTTTATCGTCATAAAAACGGTTAGAAATCGAGAGTCACGAATGTGTCATTATACTGAATAAACCCGGAAGAAAACGTTCAGTGCCAGGGATGAAATAATAATGCCGCAATGAACTCAGTCCGCGTGTATATGTGAGGAAGAAGATAATATGCTTACGGTAGGTAGGTCATTTCTGAACTTCAAAGAGCGGTCGGTCTCTTTATTATCGACGTTTTGAGGTCAAGGTAAGAGCGCAGGAACTAAAAATTGGCCTGATTGTATCGTAAAAGCAACGACGGAATGTCAAAAGAGGTGGTTATAGCACTGAGTGTTAAGACCTAAATGCAACAGCGGTAAAGGGTTACAAAAAAATTAATTTCTTTCTTAAATATCGTTTCTTTCTCTAACTCCTTGTATTTCTCACAATATTTATTATTCTCTATTTTGTATTCTCTTTCTCTTTAAATCATTTTAGTCGTAACTTGGTAAAATGAACGGTTAATGAAAAAAAATCAATTAACACAAGAGGTGTTAGCATAAGAAAAACAAGATTCCTTTTAGTACTGCAAATGCGTGAAACATTTTTGGAAAGTAAACAACAATAAAACATTATTGTCAAAAGCGTTTGGATTGGGTGGCGATTGTATTGAAACTGTGTTGTTCGAGAAAAAGATAGTGGTGTGGAAGTGTTGTTTGAGACAAAAAAATAAGTTCTTATGGTGTTGCGATCCAAATTTAAGAACACTTTCAAATTTTGAACATATTTCTAGATAAAACACTTTTTAAACATATTCAGAATACTATCAAGACACAATAAGGTGATAAAGTGTTCTATCTAACAGCATAACTGAAATATTGTTAATTTTGGGGACAAAATAGCGTTCTTAAATGTGTTTATGATGTGTTTATTTTTGTATAGAGCGTTTGAGCCTACGAACAATACCTTCGAAATGTGTATCTGCAATGCTGGATAATTTCGAATATCAGTTAAAAATAAATGTAGTATAAAAGGTTTTATTAGTAAATATTTTAAAGACTTTTTTGTCAGTATAAAATTTTGCAGGGCACTATTCAAACGGAATTTTTTATTCCAAAAACCATTACTCGAAACTGTCATGTCAATTTCCTTGTTTTTTACAGGTGGAAGCAACGCATTCTTCCCCTTCATCAATTGTTTCGTGCATACCATCATGTATTCGTACTACTGTTTAGCTGCTTTGGGACCTCATATGCGAAAGTACTTGTGGTGGAAGAAGTACCTCACTATCATTCAAATGGTAAAAAAATCCCTATTTTAAATTTAATTACTATGAAAACAATGTTTAATTTTTGTTCCAACCGGGATATTGTGTTGGGAAAAATGTTTTAGCTCTTTTTTTAAACTTTTCATGAAGATTTAAGTTAGTTTGTATGCACATTTCTGAGTGAAAAAAATATTCAAAACCTTTTGAGGGTCATAGGAGAATAGCTTTTTAGCTTGAAATTCGTCTGATGAGTAAGCTAAGGTCACACTTCATTTATGAACTGTAATTTTTTCCTGAGCTTTGACGCAAATTCATTAGTATGGCCGCCCTGATAACAATTATTCTACGTATGGCCTCGCAGAAATATCTTTTCCTCGCAGATTATTCTTTTGTATCAGTAACGCTTTTCCCTTTAAAATTACGACTCCACCAAACTTTCATTCCCTTTTGGTTGATGCCCAACGAAGAAATATAAATAATTTACATACTATTTAAAAAACAATTTTACTGAATACCGAATTAGCAGAAACAGAAACCCTTTCACTTTCAACAAAAACACTACCTTCAACACTCCTTTGAGAAAACGTCTAATTTGCATGAACGTGCTGATGCCATATTCAACTTCCGCCCCGCCTACGCTTAAAGACGAACAACAACCTTGAACCCTACCTTTCATTGTAGTGGTCCTTCATTACAAAGGTGGTCTGGGCAGACCTTATGGGGATCATTCATTATGGTTTGGTTCCCCGCGCACTTCGGAATTAATTGATGGGTCGCATAGGGTCATGGTTTGATGCTTTCTCTCGTGATGGTGGCAAAACCAAGGTCATGAGGCAAAGCAGAAAGGGGTGGTGGGGTGGTAAAAGTTAGTTGTTATTCTCATTTTTGAAACCTCCCTTTTTCTCTTGCACCATTTTAAATATTATCCTTCAATAGAAAATCCACGCTACTTCTTTTCTTCTAATTCCAAAGGACGATACAGCCACAAAGAAGACCTGTTATTTTAAGTCTCAGGTGCGGTGAGGAAAGTGAAACAAGACCGCAAAGACCTTTATTTGTTTTCATTTTTATAAGAACCATCGACCAGTGATATGAAACCCACTAATAAAAGGTTTTCCCCTTGTTCCCGTATTTGGGTCAAAATGTTAGGGTGCATTGTGGTTTTGGACAGATGAAATGAGATGTATATATGCAGATTAACTGATCCTTTGCACGATAGGATGTGGTTTAAATTTTATTTGCACTTATATTCGGAAAATCCCTTTCCTTCGTGACTATTCTTCGATACTTGAATGTGTAATTATATTTAAATACATACAATGAAATATAGACGCAGAAAAGTGAAAGGATTTCACGGTCGGGCGAATGAAGATAAAAAGTTTTCGGGCAAGAACACCGTGCTCTCGTCGTAATTGCAATTGCAAACGCTTCATCCGAAGCTGTGTCGGACATCATCAGCGCTTTAAAATATGGACTATAATTGCACCCTTATTTAGTAAAAACTATGATCTCAATGCATAATTTATTTAATGGTATTTTAAACCTTAACCCACCAATTTTAACATGGTTGAAATACAATAGTAGTAGGTATCCCAACACTATGTTTCCCGACCAACTGTTGTTACAAATTATTCCAAGATGTGATTTTTGTGTTTCTAGATATTTTTTTACATCTAACAATGTTTTGTTTGTGTGTTTAGAAAATATCTTGAGCCTTTATTTGAGAAGTTGGAGATTCTCCTTCTTTTTTATTATCAGTTTTGGTCGGGGTCAATTTTACTTTTAAGTTTATAAAGTGTCGATATTAGTTTTCACAAACTAGTGTTTCCTAAGATTAACTCTTCTGATGTGATTTAGAACCATAGCGGAGTTCCTTTGGAATTAACTTGAGTGGAATTGGAAAAATATAGTGGGTTCTTCTCTTTTCTCTCTCTCATCCTCATTTACTCTTATTCTCATCTTCTCTCTTTTATTGCCTTTGTCAATAACTCTCTTTTATACTCCCTCTCATTTTTAGTCTTCCTTTTTTCTGTATTAGTGTATCTTATATTCTTTCATTTCTACCTCATTTTCCCTTCATTTTAAATATTATTTTTATTCTTTACTAAAGGCTTCACTATGACAGATATTTTTTTAACGAAACCCCAATGTCTAGATATCACATCATCCTTCAAATTTTATTTAAAGGTTTTTTCAGTTTTCCTGTAAGACTTAAGAACTAATGGTCCTTAATGTTTTTTTCAGGTCCAATTTGTCATTGCCTTCGTCCACGCCATGGTCCCCCTGTTCTACGACTGTGGCTACCAGAAGGGCTTTGCCTACGCGGTCATGGGTCACGCTCTCCTGTTCTTGGTCATGTTCATAAACTTCTATCGTCACTCTTACAAGGAACAAAAAGTGGCCAAAGCAGTTGGAGAAAAATCCCTCAACGGGCACAGCTCGAACGGTAAAGCTATTCAAAATGGCGTCAAGAATGGAACGGCTGCTCAGGAGGAGACTACAAGAAGAAGAGTGGCTACCAAAGAAGCATGATAATTAAATTTGAAATTATATTCAGTCTGACGACATTCCATTGAGTTCTTCATTCATACAGTTTCTGTCATTGAAGACTGTTTGAAAATCAAGTACCTTGTGTTCAGTTTAACTGTCAAAAACTGCTTCCGATTCTTTATTTAGAAAGCTGATTTCGATGCTCCTTTATTACGGGTCCCGATTTGAAAGTGTTCTTTGTTTTATTTAGCCGAAATCTAGAATACTTTTGAATGGCTTATCATTTTTGAACTACATCGATTTCATTCGCATCATTTTTATAGTAAAATAAGTTAAATTGCCTTGCTCAAAGTATATATGTAGACAATGTGTTCCCCCATTTGTTTGATACATCCAATGTTTTAGATATAGGTGAAAAAACTATCATGTTTTCAAGCTCAAGACCTAGTGTTTTTATTACCTTGTACACAGTTGGAGCTTCGGATCAGTTTCAGTGCATTTTTATGAATAAACTTTGATCATAAATATTTTCGTACCTATTTTTTATGAATAAATATATAGAAAATCAAGTTGTGTTGTACATTTCTTTATTTTCTTCATGTGTTACGTAAGCATCACTAATATTGCCTTCCTTTCCATGACAGTAAAAATAAGCAAAAAGCAAACTCCCTTCTCTTCATCTTATCCTTATCAGTCCTTAGCTTATGTATGGATTCCATTTTGAATCATTTGGCAAAAACTCTTATATAACATCCGGAAATTTGGTAGAAGATAAAATATTTGATCTCTTCACATTACAAAGTTTAGCTTATATTTACCTGATATCGTTAGAAAATTCCAGAGAGTGCTTTTGCAATATATGGGTTAGTTCGTTCTAACTTTTAATCTTTAGAGAAAACTAATTGTAAGCTTTCCCTCATAAGTTTAGCTATAATGAAAAAAGGTTAATTGCTGCTACTTAACATATAGTAGCGCTCATAACTACTTTGACAAACAAATTTTTCTCGATTTTAGGAGAATTTTAACTCATTTAATTTTAATGAAACTATCTATAATATGAGATATTAGTGAATGAACACAGTAATTCTAAAAACTAGTGCTTTGAAGTTTAAATAAAAAATTTTTTACACAGGACTAAAATTTGTAATCCATTGCGTTCAAAGGTATTTTGACAAAGTATGCTAATTTCTCTGTGCAGAAGCAAATTATTATACGAATTCCATCTTCATGTATTTCTAATTCTTTCATCTCTATTTAGTGTATAATCTAGTTTGAATTAGATTTCAAAAGCTTAATATTATTTTATGAATCAGTTTTTTGACTGTCAAGATAATAGTTTTAGGGAATAATTAGGTAAGTAGCAATCCTGGGGACATACACAACAGTTATAATATTCAACTAGCTCTTAAAACGCCTTATATGAATGATTAATTTGTTCAAGATTCCTTTTACAAGCATCCCTCTTTACAACTGTTTACAAAATATTCAATTTTTATTGTTATTGGAACATCGTCTAGGTCCTAGGATACCACGAATAAATCCTGAAATATTCGGTTTTAAGTATTTAATATTTAAAAAAAACAACAGAAAGACGGATTTGCGTTATCAAATATGAAGTCTCAAATGTTTTATAAAGAGACGAATTGAGATTTTATACCATTAGTACTGGATCAATTTAGGATAGGACGTTTGATCACCTTGAAATCTAGGAAACAATCCTATACTAACAAGTTTTATCAGTATGTATATCCAAAAGTATACAAAATAGAGACTTCGAGTTTTTCCAAAGCTAGGGATGGATGGATGTTTAGTCATCCCTGAAATAATTATGAACTGTTAAAAATATTTAAAAACTTTTTGGCGTTTTGTGTGTTTGAGTGTTTTCTTTCTGAATGACAGAGAATTTTTTATTAATTTAAAAAAAAAAATCAAAATTTTTTAAAAACCATGGAATCCCTTTGGTGTTTTTTTAAGTGCATTATAAAAAATATTTAATTCATACTTGCAAGCACTAGTTTTTAGAGTTACTGCGTACATTTAATTTACTAACGAATCCTATAAAAAGTTTTTAAATCACGTTTCGCAGTTTTTCAAAAATAAAACGGAAACAAGAAATTGCAAAATATCCAATTGGCACTAAGTAAAGGATTTAACCATAGAACACAGTCAAACAAAGCAAAAAATGATAAACACTGTAAACTCTTTAGCTTCCAAATGTGTGCTAGTAAAAATATTTATAAGCGCTATTGTAAATTAAAGTTATCAGCTAAGGCAGCCAAACATTTTCTGATCTTCAAGTATTTTCATCTGGGCCTAAGTTACCTATCATGCATTATGGCGGCCTTCTATTCTAATTAGGGAATCTCTACCTTATTGTACCCTCAAAGATGCTCTTAAATGACATGGTTGAACTTTGATTAATTTTGAATTTGATGCATTTATACCTTAAATAACCAAAATCTCGCATTTCAACCTAAAAAGTAATTAATGATTCACTGCGAGAATACGCATTCGTTGAAGTGATATTCAACTCATGTTCGTGATTCACCAATATGATGATTCCTAATTAGCCTGGTCAGAGTGCACTTCCGGCATGTTGACAGTGAACTTGGTATGGCTGCTTAGCATAGGAAACACCTGTTTAAGCTTTGGTATTGGCTCCAAGACATGAATGACCGATTGACCTGAAATTGTTGTAACGTTTGTAAACCTCACTATTTAACATTAATATGTATGCTGCCTTCCCCTCTACTCGAAGATATTGGTTTACTTTAAATTCATCACAAATAAGGAAAGGGGTAGTGTTCGGCACCTACTGGTAAAAAAGACCGAATATTAACTTGTCGAAAATAATTTAGTTGCAACCAAATAGTTTACAACCTTTCTTATGGGACTACAGTAGAACTCCTATTATCCGAATTGATCCGAATGTTGCCTTTTCATTTAATTACTTAAAATCTCTCTTACTTTAGAAATTAGTTTTTTCCTCCCATTTTCAACATACAATGGTTGATACACAATTTACAACATACAATAACGATATTATTTCAACATACAATGATACACAATTTTCAACATACAATACATAATTAAAATGGATCTTTTCCGGGAAAAATCCAATCATCTGAATTTTTGATCATACGTATGGAGTCCGGTCCCCATTGATTCGGATAATTGGAGTTCTACTGTAGTTGCAAAACTACCTATTCTCCAAATGTAGGCAGCTATTCGTTAATTAGTCCATTTAATTTCATAACCTTTTTTTACAGCCCAATTTTTAATATTCATCTTAATAATTAAACGAAATATCTTATTAAATTAACTTTAAAATATAAAAGATCAATACATTTTCAAACAACCCTGAACATTTCGTATTACAGGGTCTTGAATAAGTGAAGTTTTTTATGATCACCCTATATAAGGGGCTCGCAATCGTTTTGGCTCAGGAGCCACATCATTTAAGAGAAGATTATCGGGGGCTGCCCCTCTTAAAATGAGTTTTCATTAGTTGTCTTTGCATTTTATTTAAAGTATAAATTGTTCTGTAACTATAACGGTAATTTGAAGTCAGTTTTTCAAAATGTTCTTTGTAATTAATTTTATCGAGCATAATGGATTAAACGTAGCTTTTATACGCAACTACTTTCAGTTTGTATTTATAAAGTAAGAAAAGGGAGGGAAAAGTAGTTCTAAAAAGCAACTTTTGCATTGTGTAATTAATAAAAACAAAAAAATCCCTAAAATAGCTCTATGTTTGCTGAATATATTCTCAAGTATTCCGTATCAAACAGACAAGACGAAAAAGGTTTTTTTATTTTTTTTTTAAAGTCATTATTTTGTTTAAGAAGAAGAAACATATTTTGAAACATTTTAAAGGACTGAAAATCGTTTTCTCTTGTTATTATCATAAAGGAATAGTTGGATTAACGAGAGATTTATTCCGATATTCCTACTTACTCCAAAAAAATTTTCTCATGTGAAAATATACTAGGGGAGAGTGGGGGGTAATAAGGTCGATGCAAATCAAATGTGGTAATAAAAACATGCAAAATTCCTTAAGTTAAGGATTTTCCTTTAAGTTTATGAAGCTTATTTTTTTACAGAATGTTTATATCATTATCAGTTTTCTTTAAAAATGCTAACGCACCTGCTAAGTAAAGGAGGAAAGGAATTTTTTGCTTGTATCCTATTACCCCAAGCGAGTGTATCTTGTTACCCCACGAGGGGTATAAGAAACAAGCTATTTATTTTACTAATTAAAACGATTAAAGATAAGATGAAAGTATTAATATAATCTCTAATGTGTATTTTAGGACCATAGTAATTTTCGAAAATTTTCAAAAAAATCTTTAGATAATTTAAATCTTTAATCTAAAATCTTTAGAGATACGCTCAATTAAAAATTAGGCTAAAAAAGTTACAAGCTGAACGTTTTTAACAACCCTATAGTGTTAAATATAAGTGTATTTAAAAATGATTACAGTTAAAAAAAGAGGATGGATTCCCATCTTCAACCTTATGAAATTTCAGCTGATCAAAAATCTTAAAAACCACTTAAATTGACAATTAAATTATATTTCTGCTTAGTTCACAGTACAAAAGTGAAAGATAAAAAGACAAAGAAAAAAATGCTTAAAAATTCAAATCAAATTTTATTTTGGCTAAGTTTACAGGCCAAAAAATAAGAAAAGAAAGACAAATTAAGTTAAAGTTTAATCAAAAAATACAATGAATGGACACCGATTTCACAAATTCAAGGGGCTATATCTGCCGAAAGGGGGTAGTTATTTTTTCCTCTTTACACTCATGTGTAGAGCGAAGGCACTGAGCGAGGCTTGGAGAATTTTTTGCGCACAAAAAGTCAATTTGCCATTTTTTGGACGTATTCTTTTTTTCTTACTGACGATTCAATTACTTTCCCAGCATCATCATCATCGATTTTGGTGGTACACAGCGCCGAAGGCGCTTTTACCACGCTGGAGTTACAAACATCAATTAAAATAAAACATGAATAAGAACAGCATCAAAAAAAGTAGGAGAAGCATCAAAAAAGCAGGAGATGGAGTTACTTCCCAGTCCTAGCTACTTCAATAAGATATTTATAAATTTTTTAATAAACATTATAGTGGTGAGTAAAGTGCTTTACAATCACACCGTTTTTAGGAAACGGAAATAATTATAAACTTGATTGAATTGAAATTTTTTGCTTGATAAATAAAATAAAAAATTCCAAGATAATTTAATATAAAAAACAAGATAAAGTGAAATAGTTGAAAGAGCATGACTGACTACGTTTTTTATTTTGCTGGTTGCATCAACTTCAAACGGGGATTTTTTACTGAAATAATTATTCTAAAACAATAAAAATTTTTATGGGATATAAAGTATGTCTTAAAGATATTTTGTGAATTTTTTCAGATTTTTAGGCCCACACACAAAGCAGCATATAAAAATGTTTCTTATCACTCCATTCCACTTCCATTCGCTCCTAAACTGAAAATTGCATTACTGAAGATATTTTTATAAACTATTTAGATATAAATCAAATAATATACTCACTTTTTTCAAAGTCTAAATATCATAGGGGATTGAAAGGTATGATGAAAATTCTTTAGCTTTATTTGGTAAAAAAAATTTTTACAAACACACTCTAAAAAAACCCCATGTTTAAATAATTGAAATTTTCGTGTTTCCTCTGAACACTAGAGGGCGGTAGTGATTTAACGTGACCGAAACCTAAGTTGGAAAGCATTTCTATTTTCTGAATTTATTATTATAATTGACTGACTCATTGTTCATGACTTTACAATAACTTTTTTAGGGGGGTTTTATTTGTAATCAGAAAAATATACCTCTAACATTTTTAAAAAGCTTTATTATTTTGTCTCCTACATTATTTTTATATTAAAATATTAATTTTTTTATGCTAGGGGAGAGTAAAAATAACTTTTATATCAGTATCAAGGATCTTCAACTAATAGAGCCATTGGGTTCTAATGTGAAAAAATTGTCCTTCTTGAGGTCCAGAACAATTATTACCTCAGAAAGGATTTAAAAGCTGTACTTAACTTCAAAGTATAAAAGAAATAATTCTACACCAACTTAAAATGGTTGTCTTTAGATTGGTTTTATTTTATTTTCCAATTTTATTTTCATTTTAAAAAATAAGAATGATTTTCCTCGGTAAGTTTTCAATCGACCACCAAAAAAAATTTTTATATAAGGTAACTGAAAACAATCAAACAACAAACAAACAAACAATTAATCGGGTGGGTCATTTATAAAGTAACGCTCTCTATAATTTATAACAGATAAATATGCATTTCTTAGAATTTAGAAGTGTTAGCTATTTTTTAATACCTACTTGAAATATTTTTAAAATTTTGATCTTTTAGAACGATCTACAACAAACAACAAAGGCAGATCGTTTAACAAAATTCCCGTTCTAGCAATCTTTTTTAATCGTCAAAATCGTAATTTTCTGGGGAGGACCCGCAGACCCCCTTGTTGGTTCTTGGAACTCGATTATTCACAACTTTTTTAACATTAAGTTGGCTTGTTTCATTTAATATCAGATATTACATTTTGAAAGTCATTGAATATTCAGGGATATGCGATAATTGACAACAAATTTGGAGGTTCCACGACCAAAATAGTTTGGGAACCACTGCATAAAACATTTTCAATCACATGACTCTGACCTAACAACGGCCTTAGCAACGTTGTTTTTGTCCTCCAGTGACGTCATGTGCGAATGCTTCTATTTCCCGCCCCTAACAATAGCCATAGCAACGTTGTTTTTGTCCTCCAAATTTTAGTGACCCTAATTAAACATTTTTATGCCCCTGAATATTTTCGCAAGAAAAACAAAGTCAACGAAGAAATCTCCGTGGAAAGGAAAGCTCTGGACTTTTGCAACTTTTGCTGCCATAGCTTATTAACAGAGCTTAGCTTATTTTTTTTGCAGTGATGTATGTCCCTCTTTATTGTTATTGACACCTTCAATAATAATTCTCCCCTATCCGGCGTAACAAGGTTCGGTCCACCTCCTCCAACTGACAAACTGGGGAACCTTCGAGACGATATATTTGTCATAAAACTACATAGGGTGGATTATCTAAGTCTAAGTAAGTGAATTCTTAGCATTTGGATCTGCGATTTTCCCACTTGAAAAACAATTTTCAGGGCTTTTTCTCGGTCAATTCTTAAAAATAAGGTATGTTTACATGTATGCTTTTTCTCGGTAATAGTACTTTCTTATCGCAGAAATTGATACTTTGAAGGTATTTTGGTTTAAGTGAAAACACTGCAATATACCCAGTAAACGAACAAAGTTTGTCCTAAATATGAACACAGTTTTCCCAGTGAATGAACGCTGAAACACCAGTTTTAGTATTTTGAAAAGGTCTATAAAGTTTATTTGGTTTATTATTGATTGAAAAAACCAAACAGCTCTTATAAACATTTCCAAAATACAAAAACTGGTGACTAATTTCAGTAAGCATTTTTTCTAAATGAAGCTTTTGTACATGGAACTAGAAGACTGAGGAAGAGCCGTATCGGGAAACGAGTGAAGCATTCCCTGTAACCGCGCCGCCATCTTGGTCCGTCTTAATCCCATAAAAACATTGCGTTTTCCCATGTAAAGCAATGGGTGATTCCGTATTTTATCGTTGTATTTTATAGTAATATTCGTGGATATGTTTGTTAAATGATTGCATTCAGTCAAAGAACAGTGTTCTGCCTCATGTTCAGCGGAATAAATAGTGAAGACGATTCTTAGAAAACGTTTTTAGGTAAGTTAAACTATTCATGTTCTAGTTACTTGTCTCATTCTGTTCAAATGTGTTTATGCAATAATATTTCTTTATTTTATGTAAATAATGAAATAATTGAATTAAAGATAGATGTTTGAATGTCTGTTTGAAATGTTAAATAATTGATGAAATAATATGTTTAAGTTGTGTTGCTTGGATCTGTTTAATTTATATGTTCTTGGATGTTACGACGACATGTAAACATTCTTATTTTAAAATATTATTATTAATAATACTAATATTCTTTTTCTTCAGTCTTATATTTATATGTGAAGGCTGATTGTAAATTTCTAGCAGAAAATCCACGGGTTACATTTTAACCACTGGGGAAGTTTCTTATTACATACTTAAAAACAAAGTTTATTTAATATTATAAAATTGTCTACAAAATGTTAATGGAATTTTTAAAATTTCAGATCAACAGTGAATCAGAATATGAATTATGCATATAGAATATGAATTTCGAGAATAAGAACGTGACTGTATTTTTAAAATTGTAATTATCTCGACTGCTTAATTTTCTAACTATGATATAGCATGGAAAATTTGTATTTTCTTTTTGCTTGGACCCCTGGAAGATATGATGAAAGATTTTTTACTATGAAAATCTTTTAATAAAAGATATATTTGCAAAATTGGAGCTCAATCAAAATCTTTGCATTAAAATTTACTTCTGACAAAGTTCTTAAAAATAAAAACAGTAAGAAAAATATCTCCAAGAATTTTTACAAGTTACAAAAAATATTTTGTTATAAATATTATTAATTTTTTGAATAACAAATTATCCTGGGTTTTGATACCTATTTAAAAAAGAAAAATTATACAAAATCCTTTCTTTTACTGCTTTTACCAAGTAAGTAGCATGTTTTTTGCTTTAAAAAAATATCAAACTTTACTGTTTTAAACTTTCTTTTGATAAAAGTTTTTAAAATCATTTACTTATTTGTTTATTATTCTTATATTTTCAATAAAAATTTCTAAAAACTATTTTTATCTTGTTTTATTTCTAAGTTCATTGAAATATGTTTAGTGTTTTAAAGTTTTAATTGTGTCAAGAAGTTAAATTTTCAAAGGTAAGTAAAAAATGGTAACTATTTTATGGGAAATAATAGGGCAATAATATGCCTTTAATTTTTTTTTTTGAAGTGGGAACTAACTGCCTAAATTTGTAAAGCAGAAAGATCGCGTTCTTCACTTTCATCGCTCAAAACGAAAAGCGCGTTAGAAACGGCAAACATCGTGAATCTGTGCGGCCGCCATGTTACTGCATTAATTTCTAGTCTCTTCATCGGCTTCAGTTAAACCGGTAGCGCGGAGCGGTTATGGCACTTCCTTATTGTACTAGTTCCATGCTTTTGTACTATCTTCTTTAACTTTTTAATTAAACTGTTAATTTGGCCACTAAGAGTACTGTAAGCCATCTCAATATGCTCACTAATGGTCACTTTATTATAGGTACACCTTATATCCATGATTCTACGAGGCGTTGTTGTTTAAAACTAAAGCTGTGAAGCGAACTTTCGAAACACCATGTTTTAACATTTAACATATAGACTTTCGGATCATCACACCGCGTTCATTTACTGGAAGGGCACTATTTTAAGCCTTAGGCATTACATCTAGCTTAGTTTACATAATTAATTAAAAATTAAATGAGCTTAAAACCACGAAGATTCACGAGGTAAGCCTTCTTTCCAATTAATGAACACCCCTTTATCACCTTCATCAGTTTCCAAAATGTAGCGTTCTACATTATGATTATTATTTAACAAAGAAAAACACTTGAATAATTGATTAAAATAAGAAAAAGCATAAGCTGCTCCATTAAAACTCAGAAAAATATGACTGAAAGTTGTCAATTCTTAACCTACAGGTCTCGTTTTCGATCACGTGCAGCTGGAATTAAATTAAAAAAATTTCCACAGCTTACAATTCAAAGATTTTACTTGAATGAAATATTGTTCCACATTTATAAGACCTTCCTGCAACTGCTGAATATTATTGGGAGCCTCCAGAGCAATTAAATTCCTTATTATTTTAAATTATAGGGTTAGCTGTTCATTCACTGGGCAATTCACCCGATTACTCACAAAAAATTGAATTAACTTATTAAATCCAAATTTTAAAATTAGCTACGACAAAGATCCGATTCTAAAAACCAGCCTGTTTTAGGGAGGGGCCGCTATATTTTTTGGGAGAGAATATTTCCATAGAAATTGCATTTAGTTAGGTATTTAAAATTGCCATTAAAAGAGATGAATTTAATAAGGAAGGACATAGCCAGATTGTCTTAGTTAAAGCTAAAGTTATTATCCCTGCCCATGAATTCTGAACTTTATATAACAGAACTCGAATTGATTTCTTGCATAGCTTTCGAGTAGCAAATGCAACATCTTATCTGATGGTGAAGCAATCTGAAAAATACTGCGTACAAGTAACAAAATCTGGGGATTGGTGAGTGATAACGAGCCGGTTGCATAGCCCCTAGTTAGTCAATAAAAAACAACAAAATATCACAACGAGATAATTGAGTTTTAGAGAGATTTATCTCATATTGTCTCGACATTTTTCCCTTTCCTAAAATTTGTTCTTGTATGTTAAAATATACTAAACTGTAAAATGGTAGTACAAAATGATCTTAAAATAAAATACTACATAATAAAATATTTTTGTATTCTTATATTGAATAATTAATGTAAACTTCTACCTGTTTTCTTCAGGTATAAGTTTATTAAGGGATAAGCAAGGAGTTCTAGCTTTATTTGGCAATAAAAAAATTCTCTACACCCCTAAATTGCGATCATTGTGAAAAAAAAAATTACTAATTTAATGATTGAAAATTTGATCTTTCATTTGAATGCTAGAGGGCGGTAGTGATTCAAGTGAGGAACCGAAACCTTGGTTAAAAGTAACACACGCTTGGTGGGTTTTTTTTTTTTTTTGTTGTGTTCTCCGCTCCCGTCACTCACTATTGATTTTCAATAAAAAATAAATCTCAAATAACACTCCTTTTAAAAAACAAACAAACTAGAATTGAATTTGAATATCAAATTGATCTTGATTTTAATATTCATTCTGGTAACGTAAGTCTCGATTACGTATGAAACATTACTCAAAGTTTGTTTTTTTTTATTTAAAGGATAAATGTCAAAATTTATAAGTAATCCTTTAATATAAATAAGAATATCCCCCATAAAAATTAATTTTTAATGAAAGTTAATATTTAATTTGTGAAAGTGAGAAAGCTTTTTTAAAAGCTGTTATCACTTGCTTATTTTCTTACTTTCTTATTTCTTACTTTATATTTCTTACCATTAATTTTTACAATTTATAAAATTACTAGCTGATATGCCCGGCCTTGCAGGGGTGGAGATGGAGATTTTTCCTTCATAATTTTTAATACATTTCCTACTTTATTTTGATGAGTGAAAGGTGTCGAATCAAGCATTTTAAATTTTGAATGATTTCTACATTTACCGCATGATTCCCATAAAAAACACAAAATATTAGAAAAATTATTCTTCCAAAAATCACTTAAAATGCTCAATAAGAGCCCTTAATTAATAATATCTTCAGGAATTTCTTACAGTAAACAGTAGAGCCCCGATTATCCGCGAAGTGCCACGAAAATTTTTTAATGACTGATTTTTTTAAAAAAAGGCGTAACTGAGCACTTTTTGTTAACAGTAAAGTATATTTTTTTGTTTACTATTCTTTATTTTAGTGATTTTAGTTGTAAGAGCAAAGGTATTTTGCATAATGTTATTAATGTTATCTTTGTAACAATGGGGTAAGCAGATCTCTTTTTGAGTAGAAATAAAGCTATTTCAGCAAAATGACCATAAAAACTGTCAAAAGATTGTCAAGGGGTCGTTCTAGAATCTAGAACTTCGAAAAATAGCCTAAATAAATAAAATATTTTGCAATTAATGATATAAATGAACATTTTACAGACTTCTAAAAACATCGACTAGCACTGGCACGATGACTTTCTTTAGCTTTTATTACAGCTCACAGCTGTCGCTGTTAACTCACAGAGGAGCTAGTCGAGTCAAAAGCACGTGACTTTTGTCTGCTCATCAACTACCTTGTTTTCGTTTCGATTTTTGATACTTTAACTTTCAGTGACACATCTAATGGCAACACCTAAACGATGTGTACGATTAATGTTATAACTTTTAGAAAAAAATAAGAAATAAGCGAACTAAAAATTTACGAATTTTCTTGTAATATCTTTCGCATGTAAACTTCAAGCGAGTAAGTTTAATTTTTCCCCCCACGGATCTTGAGTGTTTTTTGTTATGTGTGAATTTTGATGGTTAATATGAATAAAAGAGGTCATGTGTGCAGTAAGCCTATTTCTATTACATCACTGATAGTTTTCATTTACCTTCTATAAAAAGTGATATGATGCACCAAGGGATGATTATATTTTTTGTATTTGCTAGAAATTGAGCTTATCCCACTTAATCTTTCGTCATGCACTCGATCATTAAGTGTATTTTCCCTGTTGAGTAGAGCTATTTTAGTTCTATTTCCCTATTTCGTAATAATTTGAAACTGAATGTGAAACTTGTCCGGAAAACTGTTAAGGTATTTAGCCAACTCTTATCATAGTTTTTATTTTTAGATATTCTACTATCGTTGAATATTGAATGGTTTTCTGAGTGTCTTTCATAAGAATGAGCAGTTTAAAAATAGTAGTTCGTAGATAGCTTAATTATCGTGCTCCTATGAATTTACGTTTTAGAATTAATCGAATACACTTAATCTTAAATTCTGATGCACGAAATTTACTTTTGTCAAGAGAATAATAGTAACCCTGACCTATTTATAGTTCCTGGTAATGAATAAGGAATGTACGTTTTTTCCTGTATGCTTTCACCCTGCCCATTTTATTCATTATGTATGAAACGCTTTTATGTAAGCATATTTTTCTCTTAAATCCAAATGATTCCTCTTGGAAGCATCTCTATTTCATCATTGATCGAAAACGATTTATTAATAAAAAAAAAATCAACTTAATTGAACCAAACCAGTTTACAATCAAAAACTGCTTTTACTTTTTAAGGAAATTGAGGCCACCAAAAGGAAATATTTTCTTTTTTGTTTTGTCGTACAAATAGTGAACAATAATTGATGTTTTTCATGTTACTTTACAATTAATACATGGATAATAATAAATATTTATTATACCTAATTCAGTTTATAATAATTTAATAGACCTTCTAATAAGAATTTATCCTCTAAAATTTCTATTATGAAAAATTATAGTTTGATTGGTAAAATCTGGTTGTACATGAGAAGTATAAATTGTTATGTAAAAAAATATTACAGTGATATGATACAAAAGCAAACCTTCTGAAGTAGTTTTTTTTGTGTGTAATTTTTTAAGAATTTTTTTTCTAATTTTATTTGCGTAAATAATTGTCTGAATTTTAATCCCTTCAGTTTAATTTATAAATTTTTATGTTGCCAACTTTCATTGTTCATGTGATCAAAAAATTTTGAAAATTTGTCAAAAGCATAAAAGTTGTCCAATTAAAAATTGAGATACCAATAATTTAAGTAATTTTTAAGATGAAAGCAGTAAATTTTCAGGTGTGGTAAAATTTCCTTTGAATGTAGCAAAAGGTTTCAGTATTCAGAATTAGGTAGGAATTATTTTTGAATAAAATTTTATAAAAATCTAGAGTCAAATTATATTCCTAGTAATTTCAAATGAAATTTTAAGATACATTGGAAACTTTTGAATATTGTCCATACCAACTAGCTTCACAAAATTTTATTTTGTTTGGTTATAAGTTAGTATTTTTATTACAAATGTTGGTATAATATACTATATAAGCTGGCAAATAATATTTAGAGGCAAAAGTTGTAAGGGAGCAGTGGAAAATTTTCTTCTTGAAAAGGGGGCGGTGGTCCTAAAATGTTTGGGAACCTGGTTAGATTGATGATATTGACCTAGTACTTACATTTTTTGAAAACTGTAGCTACTTATTTATTGCCCTCAACAATGGGTGCAGAAAATTTTTCAAGGCCCAGTATTTCCCCAGAACACGATTATTTAATTTTGTCCAAAATTTCCCCAAAAAAAAGTCTCCATATTTTCATCAAATTTCCCCAAAAATGTTCCCATATTTTCAGTGCAGTTTATGGTACTACTCAAGTAAAAGAGTTTTTATTTTGAAATATAATTTGGTTCAATTCCGTTAGAGTCTCGTTTAAATATCGCCCGGTTCTTTTAGACAACAAAGAGTAGAAATATTCATAAATAATTTCAAACTCCTGAATTAAAATGTTTAGTTAGATCAATAACTATTCAGTTTATTAATAAAAGTCAGAAAAATTTGTTGATCATATTTGGATACATTAAGTGATTTGGATATTGGCGATATTTAGCAGGGACTCTAACGGAATTGTACCTATAATTTCTTAATTACTGAACGTAAGGTTCAATAATATTATCAATATTTCAATTTTTATGGACTTTATACCTTCTTTTATACATGTCACCTTAGATCAAAAATATATCTAGTCCTAAAATATTAATTATAAGCTCTCAAATTTGGCAATACAGTAAAATTCTCCTCTTTAACTAAACTTTATAAATCAAAGAATATTGTTGTGAGTTGTGATTAAACAAGAACGCAATTTTTAGTGGAACTCACTGATCCCATCACATATACTTTGTTTTTCCTGCATATCATTCAACATGTAAAGAAAAGACAAACTAAGGAAACTCATTTTAGAGCGTTTGAACATATTCTGCATCTCTGCCCTCAATGATCTACCACACTGTTGTTCCCACTCAGTTAAGTCTCTATAAAAGCTGAAATGAGGCCAAGGTTTTTTTTTGCCAGACACCATAGTTGGATAAAACAAAAAACTCTGCGCACAAAAATTCCTTCAAATATTTTCTGCAAACTAATTAAATGCCCCTAAGTCTTTTCAATTTTGACTTAAAAACATATTGACAGTCCCATTGCTTACCTAAATACTGTAATAATGCTTCATAAGCAATAACAGTAAGAAAAAATCAATTTATTTACCAATAATTTAAATTATTTGAAAAGATTTCTGCAAAATTCTAAAACTAGCTGTGCTTGGCGTGAGTGTGTGCTTCTATATTACATACTTGCCAACTATTACGGAATGTCCGTAATGGTTAAGGAAATTCGGTTTGTACTACGGAATTACGAATAAAGCTTAATTTTTATGCAATTCCGAAAATTTTTGAAGAAAAAATAATTTTTACACTTTCTTCTGGACGTTTGCCTGTGAAGTTGGCATTTTGACAGCGTGGACGCGGGCAGAAAAAACAACTTGACAGACGGTTTGCAATCGGGTTTTTCTTACTATAGGCCTATAAAATATAATGATAAAAGGCCTATAGGTCCCAAGGACCAGAGAAAAACGTCAAAATATGCAGGACGTCGTATACTACGGCTCTGACTTTCTATCGCTTGGCAGCCGTAGGAGAAACGGGACGGTTTACTTTTTTAAGGGGTATTGGTATCGGCCTACGCTCGCCAACATATAGTTCCTCCTGCCCGAAACTATGCCAAAGTTGGCGTTCCAAAGAAGTGCGGGGTTCGCATTTCTTTTCTAAGAGATGGGTTTTGATGGTGTTACGTATAGATATTTTTATTTCGTTAGAGAATGAATTAAAAACTGTTAAGCAACTACATAGTACTTGTTATATTGAGTAATAATTTTCATATATTTACAGTTCGATAATGCAAACAACGAGTTAAAACTTTGTTGTAATGAGTTTTAAAACAACAAATTAGTTGTAAAGGGGTAGAATTGGTTTATTTGAGATATTTAAACATATTTTTAGGATTTTGTGTTCAAAATTATTAATAAAAAAGTTTAAATCATACTAAATTGTCATAATAATGTAGCTTTATGTTATAGGATTAAAAATTTGTTTCATTTATAAAATCATTTAAATAGGTTTAATCGTTTAGGGAAGTTCTATGCACTTTGCTGTGGTATTATTTCTAATTACATATTAAGACTCCCAAAACATTAAAAATCTATATAGTTTATAGAATATACATATACGTATTTAAAATGTCCAACATTAGAGATACTAAAGACACACTGAAACCTCCGTAATAACAATGATGATTTTAATTTAATATTTTGCGTTAAAGATATCATTAAAATCATGTGTTAACGTAGTAAAGAGAAACATCAGAAAATGTAAAAAAGTGAAACTTAAAAGCCTTATATTTAGTACTTTAGAAGCTTTGCTTTAAGAAGTAAAACGTTCATCTTGATTCACCAAAAAATAAGATAATAATATGAAATATTATCATAATTCTTTGATTAGTTTTAGTAATTTACTAAATAACTAAAGAAATATAGAAAAATTCAAAAATTTAATTACTCCAAAATTAGCTTGAATTTTGATTTTTAAAAATATTGACAAATATAATTCCGTACGCTTTCGCTCAGTCCCTTTTGAGTTATACATTTTTTCGGTTTTTAATATATTTCCTTATTAATTGTAATAGATTTACTTCCATAACTATTTTAATGTTAATTTTAATGAGTTTTTGTCAATTAAAGAGAAATATTATGTGAACTCTTTTAAAATTTGAAATTTTACTGTAATAGTGAAGCACCCCCATTAAAAACATGGAGGTCCATATTCACCTAAAGGGGAAATGTTATTTGCGTAAGACAGAGGCCCTGAACACAAAAGAAAAAATTCCACTCTCGACGAAACACGTTAAATCCCTTGGAAAAGAAGAAACTCCGACCTAATGCAATCCTCCTCACTTGCCAAGAAAAGCGCAAAGAGGAATTATCTGGGAACCCCGAACCGAAATGCTCGTTGCGCGGACCCCAAATCGGTGGGGGATCTCCCGGGGGTCAGATGAGGTCAAGCGACAGAAGCTCGGAGCCGTAGTATACTAAGCAGTAATATATGTTCACATCTCATGTCACCAGTTTTGTAACGAAAAATGATCATGTAGTGATGAAAAAAGGGGGTAGCTCAAGTATCCCCAGTTCTTCCCTACTTATAATGAAAAAGTACCTTAATCAATGTGACTATAAAATATTACTTTTTTCTAGACATGATATTTAAAGAGGTTCAGGGGCTGCTTACAATTGGAATACTCACTTCACGTGGCATTTGATTGTTTGTTGTTCCCCTTACGTTGTCGACCATGGCTATGCGAGACCTGATTGATGCTGATTGTGGGTTAACTAACCCTCTGATGAAGGTTGCTAGCCACTTTACCCAAGACAAAGGTCAACAGGTACAGTTAATGTTTTTTATTACTCCAACTTTTCTGGGATGAATTTTTCTGGTTCAGGGTAGTTTTGATGGTGGAAAAAGGATTTGACAGTGTTCATTATAATACAGGTTACAAACTCTGAGTATGTAAGATACTATAAAGTATAAACAAATAAAAGTATTCCTCCTCTCCTAGCCATTGTTTTTTTAGCAACTTTTATAGCAGCAGCCTTAAGGCTGGTTTCCTGTTCTTATCAACCACCACCTTTTTTTGTGGTGGAAATGATAAAATGCAATCTATCAGGTTATATTAGGCTATATGGCTGTCGATATATTAAGTAAACAAAACCTAGCAAAACAATTTTAAAAACGTATTAAAGGACCGTAAGTCTGGACAGACCTCTGCATACATTCCCACCCTGTCAGACTTCAATTTATTTATTTTTTATTAGATGTTAGAACCACAAGAAAGTTTTTTTTCTGTTTTCATTGAATCACTCAGATATTTCATTTTTAAGTGTTTTTAATCTTGTACTAAGTAGTTTCTGTTTGTTTCTCTAATCCATGGTTATTTTTAGGCTATTCAACCTTCCAGAGGCTCTGCATCAGATCAAGTATGGTTTATTTAATATTTTGCATTCTTTTCTGGCTTCATTTTAACATTTTTGCTTATGCCAAACAGCATGTAATGTGTTAAATTATAAACAAATGTTTAATAGTTGATAGGTAATTTAAATTTGATCTTAATTCAAAATTGATAATGAGCACATTGAAAGTTACGTATTGCATAATGTGTAGAAAATTTACTAAAATGTTAGCTTTGTTTTTTCATAGAACATTATCCTCAGGAAACAAATTATTAAAAAATTAAATTACGGTCAGGTTTTTAGTAGTTTATGTTCTATTTTATTCATATTTATTCAGACTATTTCGTTTAATCTCATTACCTTTTTAGGAAGTGATGTGTCCATGAATTTTATTGTTGAACTATAAAACAAATTTATCTTTCTAGTTGGTTAAGGAATTTCTTTTGGACACTACTCAAGATGAGAGACATGCCCCTGAAACTTTTAACATGGAGAATCTGTTGCATCAAATGTCAGAGATTGATGCACTGTATTACACATCTCCAGAAGGTACAAAATTAGGTTTTTACAAACATCTATTAAAGTTCCTTACTCCCTATAAGACATCTATAAAAATTCTTTACATTTGAAGAGAACTTGTGAAATTCTTTTTTAAAAAAATATCAAATACAAGAACTACTAAAGCTATTGACTGTTAAGTAAAAACATGTGTCTTCTTTTAATTGAAATGTTGTTTTCTGTAACTAAGAACTTTGTTTAAACCCTTTTTAAAGTAGTTAGGAGAAATATTATTGGGCCCTGAATCATTTTCTCCTTTTTGTCTCTTTGTATTCAAACTTTGACACTTTTCAAGAAAACTGTAATGATAAATAAATAGAATATTTTCTATCATACACAGTTGGGATAAATAAAATTATACTTGTGTGTGAAACAGACTTAATAATATCTATATATATAATTCTCTTACGTACGGGGGTTGGCGAACGATAGCGAGCAGGGGGCGGTAGCCCCCTAGTATATTAAAAACCATCTTATTCATCACTAGCCTGACAGAAGGTTAACCTGGAATCAAACTACTTCGCCAACTCTGATTGGCGTAAAACATATTTTCCTTCTTTTACTACCAATTAGAGGTTTGACTGTTTTTTGATTTTCGATCAGGTTACTGTTGAATTCAGTCATATGAGTTCAGTGGCTTGGTAGTTAAAACATACTACCATTACACAATAAGATTGCCTGTAAACCATTAAATATAGTATAATATACTAATTTTATTTCGATACTATTAAGGTTGTAATGTAATTCATTTTGTATAAAAAATTATCATACACTACAAGCATACAACAAAATATCAATGTTTTCACACAACCTTCCAATATTATTTCTTGCTATTTTCTACTCTTGTAGTGCAGTTGTTATTACAGCACTTATATTGATATTTTATTTATACGTAGTTCAAGAGGGAAATGTCCCGGAGGAAAATGGTTGGGTGCAAAACTATTTGGAATCACATGATGTGGCTTATGAAAACAACAGAATAAACTCTCTAGACTCCTTAGACAACTCATGGGCTGATGAGTATTTGATTACTTCAGAACAGGATATTCAGTAAGATTTACCCTCAATTTATCTGTACATATTTTATATATGGACTTGTTAAATGGTCATTTATGAATTATAAAAAAAAGGCTAAACTGATTTTTAAGCTTAGAGTAGTTCTTTAAGGTATTTAACAACACAACATTTGACTTTAAATTATCTTGGATGACTATTTGAAGTACCTCAAAGACTTATTCGATTATTTATATTAATGGCTAAGCTTATTAGTGGCCATTATTTTTCAGCTTAAAGTTCCAACTTTTATTTATTATTATTTTTATTACTGATACCCTTGAGGAAATTTAAATATATAGTTTCGCAGTATTCATGAACTCCTTAAGAAAACAATATGATAATTTAGATTTCGTATGGCTATATTTCTCATAAATCTTTTCAATGATATAAGTTTGGAATTTATCAACTGATTTTCTATTTATAGGAATCAGCGCTCTTTGGGTAATGATTGGGCTCAAAATTTCAAAGCACAGAATTGCAGTGAAGTTTCTGAAGCAGCTACTGCATTAGCTGAATCTGTTACTGATCCCAAAATATCTGAATCAAAAGTATACTTACTTTTTCTATTTTATTTTTACCTAATTAAATTCTTAGACTTGATTATTTCTCAGCTAGCCAAGAAAAATGTGTTTCAGAATGCTTCCAAAAAATTAGAATAGGTTTGAGTTTAAAAAGTTCAAAGTAAAGTGCGGGAAGAGAAAATGAGGTTCAATGAAACTTTTTGAACTTTTACAGGTCCATTCAGAGGGGTTACATTTGTTTGATTTTATTTTTGTACAAATTTTTCTCTTTTGTGAGTTATAAATCAGAACGGTATATCAAAACTTAACATCTCCACCCCTGGCCTGATTTAAAAAAAAAAACTGAGTTCCAGGTAGAAAAAACTGCACCTTTCAAAAGTTGATATTTCCCCTCAATAAACATAACAAAAATGAATGATTTCGTTTAAACTTAACATCTTCACATCCCGAAAAATCATCGGGAGAAGCATGTTCGAATTGATAAAGCTTAACATCTTCCAATTTTAACATAGCTGAGCACTTTTTTCAAAAGTTCAACATTTCCACATTTGTTGAATGCAGTTTTATTTTATTTTCAAAATTCTGCAACAGGTTCTTCTGCAATTGATTGCCCTTTGATGGTAGAGTACATTGGTTTGTTGTCTGTGTTTCATGCGAAAAACTTCTTGTTAAAGAAATATCCCCATGCTAAACTCATAAAAAAAAAAAATCTGACGATAATTGATGGTTTAAAATATCTTTTGTGAAAATAATGGCAGCTAAATTACTGTAAAAATTATACATAAAAAGGTCAAATTTCATTTTATTTCATTTTAAAACACCAAGAGCCTTGCCTACTTGGCAAGGATGCAGAGAAAGTGTTAGATGATTTTTCTGGACCAGGTTCAGTGGAAGGTCAGAGGGGGGCATAAAGGCTATACCTTCTCAGAAAATCCCCAAAATTAAAATCCATAAAATTGGTTTTGTGCTAAAATTCTCTAAAAATTACCCCCATACTCCTCTTTAAAGCAAATTTCTCTATTAATGGTCTTTGCAGAGATGTAGGCAGAAAATTTTTTCGGAGGGGCATATTGGAATATTTTGGTGGTATGAGTGAAATTCAGTTCATTTCTATGGTTAAAAAGAAACTTTGATTGAAGTAATACTTCTTTCTCTTCTGAAGGTGTTTTATAATAAAAGAAGAGATAAAAATAGTAACTTAAAAGAATGAGGCAAATTGAAATCAAATAATAATTTAAAAATGGGAGGTTTTGTGGTTTGGGGGAATGCTACTTAAAATGGGTTCATATAGGAGTAGTAAGATTTTATTTAAGTACAAGTTTGTCCTGACCTGATTGGTTTGGTGGTTTAGGCTCTTTTGTTGGAAAAAAGGGGCAATTATTTCAATGTGATAAATTTTTATCAAGAGAGGCAAAACGCCTTACAAAGAGTAAAAAGTAAACCTAGGCAAGTACGAATTAATGATACGGAATGTGTAAATAAATAAACGTACTAACATGAAGTAGTAATGAGTGAAGCTCACATCAGTACCAAAGGCTAGCTGGTAAGAATCATCTTTGCCGGGTCATATCAGCTAGTATTGTAATTGAGAGTCATAGTACAGGGTGGGAAAAAAACCTACTGATAGACTCCAAAATAACTGATGATTTTTTCCTAATCATGTGACCATTTTTCTCAGCTGGCTAACCAGTAGTTGTGTTCTGCATGTTTTTCTTAATGCAATTCAAACTTAGTTTTGTGTAATTAAAGAAGCATTGTTGTAAAACTTCCTAGTGTTGATAGTGAATCTTTTATCAAAAATAAGATAAATTTAAATGTATTTAATAAGTTATTTAGTAATGTTTAGAACAATTAAATGAATGAACCTTATGTGAAGGTTTCAATTCAGCAAATACAAGTAATAATTTTTTCTTTCATTGTGATCTATTGTTTAAATGAACATTAATTTACAGTTTATGAAGTTCATCAAACAAGTGGGTGAAGGACAAGTGGATATAGAACAGGTTCCTTCAGATGCTGAACAATCATCAAACCCATCTGTTGCTGCTATATGGAGTAGTGATTTTGCTTCTGCATGGGCTCATGTATGTTTTTTAGATTGGTGTATTGCTATAAAAAAACTTCTAATCTGTGTCTAAAGCAGATGTTCTTTCATCATTACTCGGAAAATGCTTTCCCTACTTTCAAACACAGACCAGATTTTTCCCAACTTTATTCCACATTTGGCTTTGGACTCAAGTTAAAATATCCTCTTCCGCTCCATGACATCCGTCCCCTCCATTAAACCACTCAAATTAATATGAATTCCAATAAATTAAGGAAAAAAATCAAACCCAAAACATCTGCCTGGTGCATGCAGTTGCTGTGATACTCCTTTACCTTTAACCATCACAAGCATGGATTCAGGCCCCCTCCTAACCCTTCTTTTTAAATGTATACTGAGCATTCAATATTTTCTTTTCCTTACAATTAAAGCAATGAACCAAATAGGCCCAACAGTCCAACTGACTCATACTAACTTTCAGGAAAAAAGTGCCAGAAACAAGGGCAGATCTTTGCTTGTAAAAATTAACCTTCGAAAGAAAACTCTTGTAAGGGAATATGGACAAATTTTGATAACATTAAGCGAAGTGTTGACCATATAAGCCGATGCATTTTACATTGAACTAAATAGGAACGATCAGGACCAGTCAATTTTGATATCATTAATTGTGATCACATTGAGCAGAGTCGACTATATCACAGAGGTTTTTTTGTCTTTTAATCCCCTTATTGCTCCCTTTTTTGTTATACTCTCTAAAATATAAAAGTTACCCCTCTGAATTCTTATTGTTTTAATAACCCTGTAGGTGTTTGATTGGGATTGTTTTCTGATCATGCATTTGTGTTTTGTTTAGCCTGCTGAGGGGTTGGAGGAAGCTTGGGATACTGCTACTGTTCAGGAAAAGGATTTCAAAACATTTACTCGAACTGAAGATGAGAAACAAGAAGAAGAGCAAAGCGATGCAGATTTCTGGGATAATTTACAGAGGGAGTGGGAGAAACTAGCTAAGTAAGAATTTTAAAAGAAAGTTTGTCTTCATCCAAATAAATGCTTCTAAAAATCATGGATTTCTGGTTGTTTCTCATTTTTCAAAAACTAGTAAATTTTGACATTTTAAAATAAGTTTCCCTATTCATATAAGTTTTTAGTTCTGTATTGTTAGAGCTAAATTTTTTACTTAAGTTGAGTGAAAGTAAATAACAGTCTTAAAGATAATGCTGCTAGAAGATGTTAATTAAGTATGTTAATTTTTCAAATAGTTACCAAAGTTAATGTATTGTATAACTTAACAAAATGTGAAGTTGACTAATTAATTATTGGATTAGAGTTCATTATTTACTATTGATGTTTCTTTATTTGTAGAGATGAAAGTTCAGACTATCCTTGGTTATCTGATTTTGACAGTTATGACATCTACAAGGTATAATTTTGTTTCTTCTCCTTACAAATTCTGATTCCTTAGGTATTAGTTATTCTCATTGTGTTTTATAGCTATACAGTGTATCTGTTACTATTTTTATTAATTATTTTCTTTGCAATGACACAATTTGATGCCTTCCAAACAATAAATACATTTATTGTTCTAATAATATGATTTTAGGAGTATTCATTTTCAAAGGAAAATCCCTTTGTTGATCACAGTGAACCTTTTGAGGAAGGTCTTAGAATGTTAGAAAAAAGTGACTTGCCAAGTGCTGTTTTGTTATTTGAAGCTGCAGTTCAGAAGAACCCAGATCACATTGAAGTATATCTGTTTATTTTCTCTTCACTTTTTAATGATTTGATTAAAAGGATTTAAAATTTAACAATTCTCTTTTTACTTTGGTAAATTAATTATATTGTTAATTATTATCATTTATATATTTAGTTATTACTTGTTTACATCTTTATATATGTATTTTTAAACTACATTCTGAATTAAATTTAATTACTAACTTTTGAAGCTAAATTTTGACCATGTTTCTGTAATTTTATTTGAATTAAATTAAATATTTAATTTCAGGCATGGCAGTATTTATCTACCAGTCAAGCTAAAAATGAACAAGATCGTTCTGCAATATCTGCTGCTAAAAGGTATTTATAATATGACCATGATCACTCAATAGGGTTAAATATTTTTAATTGATAATGAATAGAAATTATGCAGAAAAATTTTCATTTGATTTATCTAATTAATATGGTAGTTAAACAATCAATTCACCAGTTGTTTACTAAAATATTTGAAAGTATGCTAAAAAATCAATCCAGATAAAAGTTTATGATGTAAAAAGTGTGACTTAAATCTTAATGCAACACTGAAATTTCCTTTTTTTTCTTAAGGTGTTTAGAGTTGGAACCTGGAAACTTGACTGCTTTAATGTCTTTAGCAGTCAGCTATACAAATGAAGCTATGCCTATTCAGGCATGTGAAGCTTTGGTCCAGTGGCTATACCATAATCCTAAGTACACTCACTTAGTAAAACCAGAGATGTTGAATAAAAAGGCATCTCCACATGTTACATCTATGCTTACCAAGTGAGTTCTTTCAAAAATAAACTTAAGTAGCTGAGCTCTGTTAACTTGTATTTTTGTGTTGAAAGGCAGACTTGGATAAAAACAAAAAACTTTCTGCACACAAAATTTTCTTTAAATATTTTCTGCAGATTAGATAAGTGCCCCAAGTCCTTTAAATTGTGATTTAATGCACATTTAGTCACATTATTTACCTAGATACTGTGATAATGCTTCTTAAGCTACAACAGTAAGGAAAATCAATTTATTTATCAAAAACTTAAATTACTTAAAAGGATTTTCTGCAAAATCCTAAAATTTCTACGTGCACATGTGCATCTATATTATCCAAGTATGTTGAAAGGGTTCAAAAACCTTGTTGGGGAAAAAATCCATGAAATATTTCTAATATGGATCATAATTTTTTAGCTAAAAAAAAACCAATAACTTTTTTGCAAATTTCCCCCCTAAATTTGTAAAGGTATTAAAATAAATGGTTGGTAATATGTAGTAGTATAAGACAAATTCTTTAAAACTTGTATGGAAATATTATAATAAGGCAATAGTAGCTTCATTTGTTTGCTGCTTTAATTCCAGTGGCCAACATAAAGCTACCAGAGATATGTATATTGAAGCGGCTCGTATGAATCCCAATGATCCAGATCCTGATGTTCAGAATGGTCTCGGAGTCCTTTTTAATCTTATTGGTGATTATGATAAAGCTGTGGATTGTTTTAAAGCTGCCCTTGAAGTTAAGCCTGAGGTTTGTATATGTTTTTGACAAAGAAAAGAAAATCACTTTAATGCAGAACATTCTATGTTCAAAAATAGGTTTTATAAAAAATAGATTTTAGTTACTACTACTACTAATTAAGATAATTCCTGTTCTCCCTGTTATTTATTAGTCTAAACATTCTGAAAAGGTTCAATTCCATTAACTGTCTTTCACGAAGTGTATATGAACTTAAAATTTAAAATCTTCTGTTTGGTGCTGAATGGCCAAATATGGCTCTTGTGCCATAGAACCCCACCAACCAACCCTTAACTGTCCCATTAAATATCACCAAGCTATTTTGGTCATCAAAGATTAGAACTATCACCTAAAGTTGCAAATAAAACAATAAAAATATAATTTGGTCAAATTTGAATGTTTGACAAATAATACAACTTGGTGATATTTACCGGGACAGATAACAGAATTGAATCCTAAAAAGTTATATCAGTACATAAAAGTAATCCAGAAGTTAAAGTTTATTAAACTGATTTTATACATTTCCTTTTTCAGGATAGCTTGCTGTGGAATAGATTAGGTGCAACTCTAGCCAATAGCAATAGATCTGGTGAAGCATTTGAAGCATATTTCCGTGCTTTACAGTTGTACCCTGGTCTTATTCGTTCTCGATTTAATTTGGGAGTAAGCTGCATTAATCTCAATGCTGTTAAGTAAGTCTTGGATGCTTTTCCTATTAGACTATCTCGGGGTTATCCAGTCTTGGAAATTTTCTGGCCCACATTTGAAAAAGGAGCTGTGATGCAAAAATATATCGTTGGCAGAAGTAGACTTGGATAAAACCAAAACTTGCAGCGCACAAAATTTTCTTAAAATATTTTCTGGAAATTAGTTAAAATAATATAATTCTAGCTCGAGAGAATAATTAAATAAAATATTTTGCATTTAAAGTATCAAAATATATTAATTTGTTACAATCTGATTAATTTTTTCTTCATTGTTTACATTCTGGTTGACGACCAGGTTGGCCGTCTGTGGGAAAAGCATCAACCTGGTTGACAACCGGGTTGACGACCAAGTTGCTCGTCTGTGGGCCCCTTTAGAATTTTGCCTAAAATCTTAATTTTTATTCCAATTGTTGGTATGTAATTAGTAAAACCCCTTAGAATTTAATGCTAAAAATTTAGAACATTACCCCTCTATTTAGGTACTTATAAAATTTTTCAAAGCAAGTCATTTGTAAGAAATAAACTTTTCCAAACACCAGTGAAGAATTTACAAAAAAAAATATTCCAAATGAAAGAGATTTTATAATTTCTTTTTTACTGAAAAAGCGCAACACCTCATGCAAACATATTCAGTATTTCTTTAAGCTATAAATAATTCCATCTGAATGAAAGCGAAATCTAAAAGAAATGAATAGCAATAACTGTCATAATAAAAGCATCGAAACTCTATTTATCCATCAAATGAAAATAAAAAGTATTTCCAAGCTTTTAGAACAAGTGGTATAGGTTTAAATTCACATTACTATCTTCGTCAATTATCTTAATTGAAAGGTAATAATTCAAGGTTTAAAGATTGAATATAGTTCAAATATATATAATACGCCGTTGTATAAGTTTTGGGGGTCATATTCCTTTTAGAGCGTCTTAAATTCGAGTTAATCGGATAATCAAAAATACTCTTTAATTACCTTAATTAAGGAAGTTTTGACTAGCTGACAATTGAATATTGCATTGTCATGAATTTTACACCATGCTGCAAAGTTTCAAGGCTTAATATCATTTAGAAGTACCTGAAATTTTATGTGCAAGAATCTAAATGACAACCTTAAAATTTGCATAAATTTGTCTTTAATTTCTTTAATTATTTTAAAATTGCCGTTTTGATGATTGAATATAGTAGTACTATGCCTATTACACTATTTTTCCTTTTTTTGGGAGCTAAAATAAAAATATTTTTTAAGGGCCTCAAAATTGAGTTAATCGGATAATCGAAAATACTCTTTAATTACCCTAATTACGGAGATTTTGACTAGCTGACAATTGAATATTGCATTGTCATGAATATTACACTATGCTGCAAAGTTTTTTTTTTTTTTTTTTTTTTTTTTTTTTTTTTTTTTTAAATTTTCACTTATTTATTTATTTATTTATTTTTTTTATTTAATCAAGAGAAACACTTAAAACACACAACACAAAATTACAAAAAGAGAACCATAATCACCTGGGACCTACTAGTCCATTTAGGTGACCAAATATATATTTAAATAAGAAAATATATGAGTGGCAAACAGGGTGTCAGTAAAATAAAAACAAAATTATCAGTCATATAGATTTAAAATTACAAAAAAATATGTATAAAAACAAAAATAGCTACATTAAAAAAGTTTCAATATTTTCTATTGTAAACAAAAATTCTTTTAGTTTTTTTTTAAATAAGTGTTTGGATGGGCTATTTTGGATTTCAAGTGGTAACATATTATACAGTTTGGGGGCTATATATTGAAAATTATTACAAAATATTGTTTTTTTTTGGCTTAGGAATATTATATATTACATTAGGTCTTCGAGGATTTATAGTGTTACATCTTGTACATTCCAGTGGGTTCAAAAAAAGATACAGGCATATTTTATAAAAAAAAAGATGACGAAGAGGTAGAATATTCAGTAATTTGAAGTGGTTTATAGTAATCGAGTTGGTATTATTAAAAAAAAACCTTAAAAACCTTTCCTGTAATTTGCTGATTCTTTTTAAATTTACCAAATAATCCCCACCCCAAATAGTTAAGCCGTAAATTAAATGTGAATGTACCCACGAATAATACAAATTAATTAGAAGCTTATTACTTATTTTTTGTTTAAGGTGATAAAAATTAAACATAACAAATCTTAGTTTGTCAGAGATATTTTGAGTATGAGATTTCCACTTTAAGTTGGAATCAATATGGAGTCCAAGGTATTTGATAGTTGACACTTGATCGATATGGTTACAATTACAATTTCCATAACTATTACAGAAGTTTTCGTGGTATTTAATAGAGAGCTGATACGAACGGTTTTTTATGAGGTTAAAGGTCATATATTTTGTTTTGTTAACGTTCAAATTTAGTTTGTTTTGAAAAAACCAATCACGAATTTTTACAAGGTCATCATTTATCATTAAGTTTAGATCATCGATTGAATCCAACGAATAAAGTAATACCGTGTCATCTGCGTAACTTATTAATTTCCCATATAATTTTAAGTTACATAGGTCGTTAATAAATATTAGAAATAATAAAGGTCCTAAAGTTGATCCCTGAAAAACGCTGCAGTTTATTGGGAGGCATCTGCTGAGAGTATTGTAAATTTTAACGATCTGAACGCGATTTGACAAATATGACTCAATAAAATTGTAAAAATGTCCTCTGATGCCGACAAAAAATAGTTTTTGTAACAGGATGCAGTGATTTACTGAATCAAAGGCTTTAGATATATCTAAATAGACAGCAGCAGTTTTTTTATTATTGTTCACACTATTATATATAAATCCAGTAAACTCATTCAAAGCTTTCTCGGTATTTGAATTTGGCAAAAAGCCATACTGAAGGCTTAATATCATTTAGAAGTACCTGAAATTTTATGTGCAAGAATCTAAATGACAACCTTAAAATTTGCATAAATTTGTCTTTAATTTCTTTAATTATTTTAAAATTGCCGTTTTGATGATTGAATATAGTAGTACTATGCCTATTACACTATTGTTCCTTTTTTTGGGAGCTAAAATATTTTTTAAGGGTCTCAAAATCAAGTTAATCGGATAATCGAAAATACTCTTTAATTACCCTAATTACGGAGATTTTGACTAGCTGACAATTGAATATTGCATTGTCATAAATATTACACTATGCTGCAAAGTTTCAAGGCTTAATAACGTTTAGAAGTATCTGAAATTTTATGTGCAAGAATCTAAATTTTTTGCGATAATTTGCAGTTATATAATTAATTTAATTACTTGAGAATTGTCGTTTTGATGACTGAATATAATAGTACTATGCCCATTACAGTATTGTTCTTTTTTTGGGAGCTAAAATCTCTTTGGAAGGGTCTCAAATGTCAGTTTTTCTGATAATTAAAAATACTCGATAATTAACTTAATTTTTTGGTTATATTGATTAGATAATAATTGGATATTGGAGTGTCATGAGGGTTACATCGTTGTGTAAAGTTTCAGGGCCCTGACATATCAGGAAGTGCCCGAAAATCGAGTTGTAAGATTTCACCCGTGACCTTGGCCCAGAGCAAGTCTAATAAAAGCGTTTAAAAAAGGGTGAAGTGCTAGATTTGATATTTATGGACAAGATAATTTGTTTTGTATATTGACTTTTAAAATGTTTCATTAGGGTAATAAGTAACTCCATAAAAACTTCCAATTAGTTTTGAAATGAAATTCCCTTATTAGTTTAACTTTTTAGAAATAGACTCACAAGTTTGTGTTTTAAAATGACCAATTTTAATCTTGCATTTCTCCCTAGAATTCTAATAATCTAGTATAATTTAAGATAGTTTGATTTTACTAATGGTAACTTTGTAGTGATTCCTAAAACATGCATTTTTGTTTTCTACATTTAGAGATGCAGTTGAGCACTTTTTGTTAGCTCTCAACCTTCAAAATGCCGGCCGAGGTCCTCAAGGATTGCGATCGAAAGCTGCAATGTCCAGCAACATTTGGACTACCCTACGAACAGCAATTACCCTTCTTCAGAGGCCAGACTTGTATGATGCCGTTGATAGAAAAGACCTCGATTTGCTCAATAGAGAATTTGGCATGGAAATTTAGATATCAAGTGTATTTAAATTCAACTATCAAAACCTAGTACTATTCCATTATAGACCTACTAAATATTTGAATTTCTTCTCTTCAAATATCCAAACGTAACATAACATTTGCTTTTTCAATAGTTTTCCAGGACTTGACCGTATAGCATCTGTCTTTCCATTATTCCTTTGTGTCAGATTTTCAATTATACCTCCTGTGTAAAATTTCAATTACAGTAATAAATTTTCATTTTTTTTGTATCACTGTGTTTAATTAAATCTTAAACTCACATTTTTAGAATACCATTACAAATTTGGATGGAGTATGTCCTAAAATCAATATAAAATCTATGCATTCAATCAACTTACTGAAAAATTAATAAAACCACTCAAAAAGGCTCAGATTGGAGATGCTTATGAATCCTAAGCTAAGGGGTGTCGGAACCCTCTTTACGGCAAAGCAGCTCTCCACATATTGAAAGTATCTTTTCTCAGGATCTATTATAGATACCAGCTTGTAACTTTTAACATACCTTAATTACATCTATTTCATTACACTGAAGTGAAAATTTGGCAAAAAAAAAATTTTTTTTTACGTTTTTTAATGTTTTTATTGATTATCAAAAACCATAAAACACCATTTTTTCGACTTTCTTTTTCTCAGAAACTGCTGTTTCTATTGATCTAATTTTTTCACTGATTGTTCCTTATGTTGTCTATTTTATACTGATGTGAAAAATTTCCAAAAAAAAAGTCACTAATTTTTTTTATTAAAAAATATTGTGTGGAAAATGCACTGAATTTCACTTTTTTATGTAATTTACTGAAATTTTTTTCAAAAATTAAAAATTTAGCAAATGGTTAACCTCAATATAATTTAACATATATAATTAACTTATATTCAAAGTTTCAAATCTATATGTATTATAGATTTGGAGAAAAAGAAAATCGAAAAAACGGTGTTTTATGGTTTTTGATAATAAGTAAAAATATTAAAAAACGTAAAAAAAAAATTTTTTTTCGCCAAATTTTTACTTCAGTGTAATGAAATAGATGTAATTAAGGTATGTTATAAATTACAAGCTGGTATCTTTATTAGATCCAGAGAAAAGGTACTTTTAATGTGTGGAAAGCTGCGTTGACGTAAAAGGGGTTCCAACTCCCCCTCAACGAACTACAAAGATTGAAACAAAAATATTTTTGTATGAATAATGTTAATTTCAATTTTGTACAGTACTGTTAATAGAATAGATATTCTCAACGTGATTAAAAACATTTCTTGTATTTGATAATGCACTGCACATAAGCACATATGTTATAAGTTCAAGTTTAATCTAAAAGTTCTAATTTTACTTGAATCTATTTCACAAATGTTAATGAAACTGCACTAAAGTTTATAACTAATAAGTTTAAATCTTGAGCTAATGCTTTGCTGTTTTAAGTTATGCTCTTATTTAAAACATACAACCATAAATTGAGCAGATCCCCTGCTGTCATTTTAAGTTTACACCAATTGATATGAAGTCTATAGGATGAATCATATTTTTAGAATAAAGGTATCAAAAAGAGCAAGCTATATCTTAAACAGTGAAATCCAAAGAAAAATATGAAACTGGAATGACTTGCCAGTAAAGTTTGTCTGTCATCGCTTGGCACGAGTGGCAAACCTAAAGGCAGTACCCCCAGCAGAAAAAACAGTGGCGAGTGCACTAAAAAAACCATAAAGATGGTTATCTCACTTCTTAGATACCTGATACCCTGCACTCGCCACTGCTTTTTCTGCTGTGGGTACTGCCTTTAGGTTTGCCACTCGTGCCAAGCGAGGACAGACAAACTTTATCCTTCACGGCCTTTTTTAAAATTAGTTTGGTTTTACGAAGTGGTTAATGCAACGACAGTTGAAGCATGCGCACGAATAGGAGTTTGTTATTACGTGTTTTAAAACATTAAAATTAAGTTTATCAATCCTGGCATCAGCACCATTGGTCTTGTGGTAGAGTGCTGGTCTAGTAATCTAATGGTTCCCGGTTCGAATCCTGGCTGCTACTTTTAAGTATTTTGCTTTAAATTAACTTGCAATTTTTCAAAAATAGAGATTACAGTGGAGTTTAGTTGCTACTTTCGTAGCAATAACCGGTACCTTAGTTTTACTTTAAATGAAATTGAGAATGATAGGAGAGTACACTAATTAAGAAAATGTTGTCTATTACTCTTAATGAGTTAAAAAATGTGGATAATTTGAGAAAAATGGGGAATGTGCCTATATCAAATTATCGAAACCATAAATTTTAAAGAATAATTAAATGAAAAAATGAAAGTTTAAAATTTCAGTGAATGTTCAATTAAATGAAAAATGTACTCGCATATTACTGTGTACTACACACATTACTGCTGATAGGAACAGGTTAAATAAATCTAAAACTAATTTATTTTGGGGACTAAACTAATTCTTCTACAAGCTTGAATTTATTGAAAACCCGAACTCAAGATTTCAGTAGTTTCTTGAATACATTGGTGTCATCACTTGAAATGCCCAAGTTCCATAAGGATTCAAGCCATAGAGATCTAATAGTTTATTAGAGTGGACGTCACGTGACCCCAGGGGTGTGGCTCCTGAGAAAAAAAAATTGTGTGACAAACAATAAATACAATTTTTTTTCATTAGTTACCTTGAACATTTTATGATGCTAGAGATAACAAATATTTAGCCGATTTTTCACAGTAGAATCTTCGAGGAGGAAGCTCCAATGTTCAAGCGACTAGCTGACGTATAATCCACCATCCTACAGCCAGCTGACGGGTTTTTTCTTCGAGATAATTGGTTAACTAGAATGTAACCAAATTTTAGCCGGGAGGAAATAACTGAAAATTTTATTTTTTTTTCTGCCGAATGATATGAATCTTTGAGGAGGAAGCTCCAATGTTCAAATGTTTGGGAGCTACCACCGCTCAACCCACCCACGGAAGGAAATTGGTGACCAAAATTATGTCACTAGCTCTCGTACTATAAGTAATAAGACGGAAACAAATCGAATTTTTACTGACACAACGGTGGGCAGACTGCCAGCGTCTTGGCTAAGCCAACCAGACCAGACCACCCGGCCCAAGGCCCCAAGGACATTTTTTATTTAACTGTGGCAATGATTTTCTTATTGAGAAAAAATAACCTCGACTTCTACTTTTATCTGTGGACAAACATCATAACAGGAATCGAGCCGAGCGAAAAATCACGTTCATGCGTTCATTGCTTCATCCTTAGGTAAAGTATTTTAAAAGCTTTTTGTCGTAATAAAGATTTAAGCCATTTTTGGCTTAATCATAGTATCGTAACACGGTGTACTTGGCGATGTTTGACGACACATTCAGGAGGGCTTATTGCTTTTATTTATTATTTTTATCAATTATATGTATATTAATGTTGTTGCCTTTTAGTCATTTTCATGGGCGTCATTTAGGGGGGGGCAGGGGGAGGCAATTTGCCCCCCCCCCCCAAGGTTTCAACTTTAATATGAAAAATAGCCGCAAGTCCCTTGAAAAATCTGTAACTTCCACAAGGAGCATCGGGTGTGAACCAAATAAAAGTCGCAAAAGGAGTTAAAACACTACTTTTGGGGGCAAATTTCAAAAAATTTTCTAGGGGGGTACCCCTAAACCCTCTCTAAAAGTTTGACGCCTGTTATACAGTGTCTTCCACTTACCAGAAGCGGTTCCATTTGGGTGTTTCAGAAAGTTTGAAAAGGCAATAAAACACTAGTTTAAGGGTAAGGGTGTGATTTTGAAAATTTTGGTTCAATTCCGTTAGAGTCCCCGCCAAATATCGCTCGGTTCTTTTAGACAACAAAAAGTAGAAATATTCATAAATAATTTCAAACTCCTGAATTAAAATGTTTAATTAGATCAATAACTATTCAATTTATTAATAAAAGTCAGAAAAATTTGTTGATATTTGGATAATTTAGCGATTTAATATTGGTGAGATTTAGCGGGGACTCTAACGGAATTGTACCAAAATTTTTTGTGGGGGATGACCCCCAGCCCCCTTGAATTTTATTTATAACTTTTTCTCTTGAAAAATCTGTGGTTTAGAATGTACTGTTCTCTTTGGATGTAACCTAAAGGGCCTCAAAATGAGCTGAAACACTACTTTCAGAACTTTTCTGGGGGAAAACCCCCAGACCCCCCCTCTAAAATTTTGACATCTGTTTACAATGTTTTTTCCTTGAAAATTCTGCATGCAGCCTACGAGAAGCGGTTCCTCTTGAGTGTTCCCCAAAGAGTTTGAAAAAGAGATAAAACAGTCTAAAGGGTAATTTTCTGGGGGAGGATCCCCAGCCCCCTTGAAACTTTGAATTTTATTTATAACTTAATTTTCCCTAGAAACTTTTTTGGTTTGCAAGGAAATTTTCTCTTCTGATGTAACCCAGAAGGTCTCAAAATAAACTGAAAATAATAAGCTGATTCACAGGGAGGGGTGCTTGGATCCTCTCTTTGGATTTGACTTTCTAAAGTCAACATGACGGAACTGGTCTGACTTCGTCAGACATTTTTAGGAGGATAAGAAACACCATCACAGATATTATAGAATTGCTTATTGTTCACAGAGTTGACTGTATTTTCATTATTTTTCTTTTTTCAATACTGAAAATTTACTTTATTTTCTAGGTTACTTACATTCTTTGAGTTGATAAGATGCTGATGGAAGATGAGTATGAAGAGGGGGAACAAACCGAAGGTGGCTGGTACGATGGCACTGGCATTGATAATGATTCTGATTCCCCCTCTAATGAGGACCAGGAAAGACGGAATGCTGCAATTCAGGCAGAGTGCCTCGAAAAATTCAGCAGTCAGGATTTCATTATGGAACCAGAAATATTTACCCAGTTAAAAAGGTATTTTCATGCTTGTGGTAACCCTGAGCACGTTATAGATTTGTTATCAGAAAACTACCAAGCCATTGCCCAAACTGCCAATTTGCTGGCAGAGTGGCTGATCATGGCAGGCATGAACATTTCAGAGGTCCAGGCATTAGTAGAGGACCATTTACGTGAAGTGATCATCAGGCATTTTGATCCCAAAAAAGCAGATTCGATCTTCACAGAAGAGGGTGAAACGCCTGGGTGGCTGACAGAGATGATTGAGCACCCCACATGGAGGTCTCTGATATACAAGCTCGCAGAAGATTACCCAGATTGTCTGATGCTGAACTTTACCATTAAGCTTATTTCCGATGCTGGTTACCAAGGAGAAATCACCAGTATATCAACAGCATCCCAACAACTCGAAGTATTCTCGAGAATTCTGAAGACATCAGTAGAGAACTTCCTTAAGGGTGGAGAGGAAGGAATGCAGAAGAATCTTCACGAGTTCACCAGAATGGTGTGTCATGGAGAGCACACTTACCTGTACAGCCAAACTCTGCTGCACCTGTTAGCCCAGGAGCCTAGGGGTGGCTCTAACATCAAGAGACTTGCTCAAGAGACCAGTGCGTATGTTCAAGGAACTGAACACAATGCAACCCCCATCACAATGGCACTCACTGGGGCAGCAGCAGTTCCCCGGGCCTGTCAAGCATTGTCTGCTATGCTGTGCAAGAATGCTCTGAACCCTGCCGACATCACCGTCCTGTTCAAAATGTACCAAGCGTCAGAACCCCCTCCTGTTGAGTTAATCAGGGTACCGCAGTTCCTGGACTTGTTAATGGATTCCTTGTTCAAACCAGGGATGAAGATAAACCCTGAGCACAAGCCAAAGTACATTTTCCTCTTGGCCTATGCTGTCAGTGTGCATGAGGCATACAAAAAGAATGTCCGTAAGAGCGTGAACAAGGAAGAGCTTAAGACCACAGTTCAGGCCATTGAGAAGGTTCACATGATCTGCAACGAGAAGAAAGGGTTGTCTGAGCTCATACCGGAAGTCAACACCCTTTATCAGTGCATTCGATTTCCGGTTGTCGGTTTGGGTGTTGTTCGGTGGGTTGACTTTACCGTTTCTGAGAAAAGTTACTTCAAGTTGTCGACTGAACATACTCCTCTTCATTTAGCTTTGCTAGATGAAGTTGCCACTTGCCATAACACCTTGCATCAGAAAGTTTTGGAACTTCTTGTTCGACTATTTGAAATGCCACAGGAAGATCTTGACGTGTTGGTTCAGTTAGAAATGAAGAAAATGCTTTTGGACAGAATGGTTCATCTGTTAAGTAGGGGATGTGCAGTTTCGGTGGTAAATTATATAAAAACCTGTTGGCAACGTCAAGATACTGACATTTCTTTGATTCGTTATTTTGTTACAGAAGTTTTAGATATCATTGCCCCTCCATATACTTCAGAATTTGTTAACCTGTTCCTTCCACTGGTAGAGAATGAGGAAATTACCGGAACTATGCGATTTGAAGGTGGAAATGATCCTGTCTCAGAATTTATCATTCTTTGTAAATCTAATTATCTGGGGAATAACTAATACATTCTGTAAGAATCTATTTCTGAACTTCAGTTTCTCTAAGTAATCTAAATGGAAAAACATTTATTTTTATGTTACAATATTTTAAAAAGGCCATTTAAGTAATTTAATAAGTAAATATCTAAACATTAACACATTATTTAATGTTTTAACTTATAAAAGTATTTGTCTTCCTACTGCATACCAGATGTTTTCTTAACTAATATTTTTATAGAATACCTGACAATGTTGTTAGTCATCCTGGTCATAATTTTGAGGTAATAATAATTTGACAAAATGAATAGCTTAATGGGATAGATATGTCATTGAGTTTTAACCTATATTTAATCATTTGTACATTAGGCATGTATTTGTTTGCATCTTGAGACAACCTGTTTTTTGACATTACATGTAATCAGGTGAATGGTTTTGTTAAATAAAAACAAGTATGATATGTGTAATAATGTGATTTATCAGTGCCAATATCATTAAGATAGAAAGTTGCAGGGCTCAATTTCTGAAAAGAAAGGTGACGCTCAAAAAGTAATCTTGTGTTAAATAAGGGTGTATTTCAAATTTTAGGTATACTTTATCTTTGACCTGTTAATACTCTTAAGAAATATGCACAAAAAGCAATGAGAAATAAGTAATTTTGGTTTTTAAGTTTTATCCTGTCAACCGTTAGTTTCAGAGGCAACGTTTATGGGCTTTGGTCATACATTTTAAGGTAATAATTCATTATAAGGTAATAATACATTTAAGGTAATATACATTTTAAGGTAATAATACATTATAAGGTACATAATTCCGTTAGAGTCCCCGCTAAATATCGCCAATATCCAAATTGCTAAATATATCCAAATATCAACAAATTTTTCTGACTTTTATTAATAAACTGAATAGTTATTGATCTGATTAAACATTTTAATTCAGGAGTTTGAAATTATTTATAAATATTTCTACTTTTTGTTGTCTAAAAGAACTGGGCGATATTTAGCGGGGACTCTAACGGAATTGAACCTATTTTAATTTTTAGAGACACGGTCGGCAGAATAATATTAGAAGTACTTACCGCAATTTTTACGATAATAAAACTTTTCTTGGATAAAGTAAAAATATAATAAGCCAATTTTGAAATTTTTAAGCACTAAATTATTCTACGAATTTGATATGAATTTCTTCGGTGGAACAGTGGTGCTAGTTGTCTGAATTGAATTGCTATTGTACATTTCCTTAAAAAATCAGAGAAAGCTTTGTGGGGAATATTGATTAGTGTAAATAGTTTTAAGCCACTCCTTTTCACCAAGATACAACAAATTAAATAAATATTACTAAATACTTATAATGTATATCTTGCACTAAAAAGAGGTAATGGAATACCGTTCTGTTATGTTCCACCTCAAATCAAGCCCTGGAAATGTGTGGAAATTGTTCAGAGTCAAGCAAGGTATCAGAAAAAACATTCAGTATTGATGCAAGTCCTTTTGTTCTTTCGGTTCCTTATGCTTGAGGCTCGGTGTTATTTCTATTAATGCTACTCACTCTTGATGAGTTTGTACTTTTAGAAGTGCAAATAAATAATGGGCAATTCCAGCATTTTTATTTTATTTTTTATTCATCAGATATCCTAGAAAGGAAAATCCCTCAAATTTTTTTAATTGCGATGCTTATTTATTTTTTAATTTAATTTCAAAGTTTGACTTTTAAAAAGGGCACTAAACAGCATGTGATGTCATTCAATCCAAAACATTAGTTTAGGATTCAAAGCGATTGTTGATTTTTACTTTAAACTAGGGCCAAAACAGATCTGACGTCATTCAATCCAAAATAAGAGATTGTTGATTTTTATTTTAAAATATTGAATTAACTAATTTTTTGTGTCAAGTTTTGAATTTAGAGTCATTTTGTTTTTTGGAAAAGTGAATTTTTTTCTGCTTCCAAAAAAATGCAAGAATAGCCCATTCTTGATGTCTGGACAAAAATCTCAAGAGAACAGCCATTCCTTTCCCGCCATCCTGAAGAAACTTTTCTTAAAAATTAAGCATAAAAAAGCCAGCCTTGTTTGAATAATGGTTTGCCATAACATATTTGAGATAAAAGTTGCAAGTATTTGCATATTGCACATACATTTGAAACATAAAACTTAAGTTTTTACACCCCATCTTAGTTACCTTATCAGAAAATAATAAAATGAGTTAAATATCCTATTGATTGCAAGTTTTGAAACCAGAAAATATAGGATTTTGGAACACTGTCCCATTCATCTCCGATTCTCACTTATTTTTAAAAAACTAAAAGTAGGCTTTGAAAATAACCCTGAATTTTCTACATTTAAATTGTATACTATACTAAGAAAAGTACACTTTCAACACACAGTAACATTTTTAGCTTTAGCTAAATTAGTTTTAATAAGCTCTTAACAAAAAAAGTTTCTTTTGGTATGGAAAAACACATTTAGTTGTAATTTTCAAACATTTTTGAAGGGTTTTGTATAAGAAAATAAGCTCAAGTAAATAATGATTTATTTCCAAAACCTAAAGAAAAGCTCTGAGGGTATAAAGTTGAATAATTTTTATTTTCTTTAATATTAGGCTTTTAACTGATGGAATGAATTACTGTTTATTCTTGCTGCATTTTCCGGGTTAAAAAAACATTAAAAATTGTTCATTTTCCAGGTTTTGGGCCAAAATGAGCAATTTTTCCTGACTATACCCTGACTTTTTAGGTGAAATTAAAATTCCCTGACTTTTTCAGGTATTCCCTGACCAGTGGGAACCCTGTATCTGTCTATCCTCAGTTCTAAATTTTAAGAACAATGAAAACTACAGAAATAAAGATCTTGAGTAAAAAATGACTCATAGAAAAGGAAGTATAAAATACAAATATTTTTTAGTTTTATGGGAAATAGTGACTTTTAGTGTCTATTATCTACAAATTTTTCCTAATCATCATAAACAGTTAAGAACAATTAAATCAAGAACATTGACATGGATCCAAATAAATTCAATCCTTGGAGGTTAATCACATGAACTGCTGGTTTTCAACCTCTGATTCCTTTAAATTTAAGTAAGGAATCACTTTTAAATTATTCTGGACATTCTATTTGATTTGAAAATAATTCAATATACAGTAGAAGCTCTTATAAAACCAGCTGAGTTACCTTTTGAAAGAGTTAGCTTTGACGAATTCCATAGTCGCCACCAAATTGGCACCGTTTGAGAATCAATGAATATTTGAGACTTGTTTTGTTAAAACAACAGATAGGGTCTAAAATAGTGCCAACTTGGCTACCATTAAGGAATTTTGCCAAGGATAACTCTTTCAAAAGTTAAGACAGGTGGTTTTTATAAGAGCTTCTACTGCAATAAAGAACAGTTCTTTTCCAAAACTTTTCATAGGATCTCTTTCTGTAATGTGAGATCCCATGATTTTCTTAATTAAAAAGACTCTATTTAGGTGAATAATATTTGTTAAACACAATATATGAGTTAAAAGACAAGAGGTTTAAATGACATAGCTGGAAATTTTTTTTTGAGGTAAAGCTGAGTTTTTTATCTTTTTACCTAGTTTGTTCTTGGTAAGAAGTTTCTCCTTCCCTTGAATTCTAAACGAAGTTAATAAATCAGAGTAGTAAAGGATATTAAAACGTAGAAATTTGTTACATTAGATTCACAATTTTATAAACCAAGTATTTAATTTATCACATATAGTCACTAGTACCTCCTTGTCTCACCACTCAACTATAATATCACAATAAACTCTCTAAAAATGCTTTTGTAGCAATTCAATCACATCAGTTCTGGGAGAAACATTTTATTTAATGTGAAATTCTAAATAGAGCAGGAAATTTAAATGCATAAAGCTTGTATGCATTTATACATATTTTAAAAAACTAATGCAAATTCATTAATCATCAAACCTAGGCCTAACAAAAGTGGTATAATACTTGTTCTTCTTTTTCATCAACCTGAACCGCTCACATCTTTGTTCATTAGTTTCTGGTTTTTTGAAATTTTTAAGCTTATTTATTACATCTTCTACATAAGCCTTGGCGTCAAAATTATCAGCAGCTTCGACCTGATTCAGCAGCTCTGTACGAAACTCCGTTTCTTTGCGAAGTTCTCGCCTCATTCTGATCTTTTCAAAGACAAACTTCATACGCTTACGAAGTCGCTTCAGCTTGTGCTTCCTCATTTTCCTCCTGCGAATGAGGATCATACGCACTGCCTCCTTTTTGACTGGTTTCTTTGATGCAGGAGGATCAATCATGGCTGGTTTCTTCTCCTTTTCTTCAATCGATATAAGCCTAGTATTCAAGTCCTCATACACTTTTAGGGTGTTGATCATATTTGTAGGCATGTAAAACCTTTTGTGTAAATTGTTAGTAAATAAATCAATGAAGTCTTTGTTATGACCTGAAGACACATACTTTTCATAGTTGACAGTAGCATTATTGGTAGCTGAAATCTTCTCCTTAAATGCGCAGGATAATGGGGAGATTTGTCCAAGGGTATCTAAAAGAACAGCATGACTAATAAGTTGAAAATAGTAGAATATATTATTATTTACCAAAGTAAATACTCTGATGAATATTACAACAATTCTAATTAGCAAAAGCTTATTCTTCTTAACCAGAAAGTATGAGCAAATGTATATAAGGAACTTGTCTTATGAAAACTAAAAAGGTATTTTATTAAAACCAAAATTTATATAACCAGCTAGATTTTACATTTTTTAAAATGCTATTTGGTTATATTCATACAAATTATATATTCTTAGGGATAAACAAAAGGTATCAAAAACTTAACCACTAACTTACTAATTTTTTAACTATATTTTTAAAATTGCTAGCCTATAAAAAAATAGAAGATAGGGTATCAATAGCTTCATAAACAATCAATTGTAATAAAGGTATAAGTGGATTGATTCATAATAGGATCCCAATAGTAACCTATCCATAAGTTTCATAATATAGAGAAAAGAGCAAATAAAAATCCATTCATCTATCATAGTATTAAACCCAATTAGGGCAGCTTTAAAATCCCAACTCTGGATTTTATAAAGCTTCTTTATGGCAGCTTCATTAAGAATAGAGCCCCCTCACTAACATTGTGAGATTTTTTCTAACACAAAGCAACAGGGCTACTACACCTTTGTCAATAGGAAAAATGAACTTGGACAAATATGGATCAGATTGAATAAAACATAATTAAAAATCACACATACTGGATTGGAAACTCAATAACCATCAATAGTCTATAGATATTTTTGTATTTAATGTTGATAATTTTAAACTGAAAATCATGCTGATATGAATAGACGACATTAGTCAAAACGTCACTTGCTTGTTTGGAAACGTAGATTCCATCCGTGATTGGTTCCGTACGGATTGGTACGGATTTACCTCTAATCACGGAACCAATCACAGATAGAATCAACGTTTCCAAACAAGCAAGTGACGTCACACTAATGTCGTCTATTGTGAAACCTTCTTAATCAAAACAAACAAGTTTCAACAATTTTCATTTAAAAAAAAAAAACAGCAACACACACATATATAACATTTGGAACAGCAGTAAAATTTCTTTTTGTGCTTATTTCAATTGATGTAAAAATAAAGCACTAAATGCCAGTTCTTAAATAAAATTGAGAAATTGCAACATTAAACTGCCAAGCAAACTTGCTAAATTGGTTTGCTGAAAAAAAAAGATTTTACAACTTTTCCAAATATGTAAGATCTGCATAGTTGGTTCTTAAATGACAATATGCTTTGAGACCACAGCAGTTAAATAAACATTTTGGGTTAAGGCAAAATAACTAGATTTGCATCCAAAGGAAAGTAAAAGAAATATTCTAAGTGATATCAAGGGCAGAGAAGACTCTAACATACTAGTACTTACTTTTACCATGAAGTGCAGTGCATTCCCCTTTGATTAAAGGAATTTGAGACCACAATGGTCGGGCACATTTTTGAGCTAGATGTCTTAAAATCATGTTCTTCTGAAAAAGTTAAAGATTAAATTATAAGTGCATCACAATGGTCGGGCACATTTTTGAGCTAGATGTCTTAAAATCATGTTCTTCTGAAAAAGTTAAAGATTAAAGTATAAGTGCATTAATAACAAAGAAATTGAATCAAATCAAAAATTATTTTTCCAAAGCCAATAATATTAATGGTCAAATTTTAATTTACTGGCAGGGTATTTCAGATAAATGTTTCAGAACTTCTAAGGGAGTAAGGGAGGTAGGGTATATCAAGACGATCAAGAATTGGTATAGGTTAAGGGGTTGCCCAAGTGGGGTTCAAGGTAAAAATTAGCGAAAAACCCTCGCATATCTGGACAGAAAGAGATACAATGGTTTGATTCCGGCACAGATCTTTAGCTTGAAAAGATAAGTTCCTGCGAAATTTAGAGTTAAAGTTACAATTGTCCCATGGTCAGACTCGTGTCACCTATTAAGATGTTTTCATCGTAACATTTTCTATTGCAGTCAACCAACCTACAACACATGCCTGTTGCACTTGTTGGTCGGTTTTTGAATAGAGTTAACATTTTCATATGATTTTTAAATCAACCATTTAAATGGTTTTATGTAATAACTGACAGAATCAAACCATTATCTCTTTCTGCCGGGATATTTTTTTGTTAATTTTTCCCCCTTGCGACTCCCTCACCTATACCAATTCTTGTTTCTTTGATATATATCCTACCTCTCTTAGAAGTTCTGAAACATTTATCTGAAACACCCTGTATATGTAAAAAAATCTATAAATATTGAGCTCATGATTATTATAAGTAGGGTGGTGAAGATAAAACACACGTAACCAACATAGATGACAGGAATCTGAGAAATATTACTTAAACTGTCCAAAACATGTGGTTATAAAATGCTATACATGGAGCAAGTAATTTTAAACAATAACACAAGGTATTACAAGACTAATTAGCTAAAATCTTAAATGAATATGAAAAAGACTTGTAGGTATTGTAATAAAATATCTTACTTACACACCGATAAATTTATTGCAAATGTAAAAGATCGGTAAAAGGTAAACAAAATAAACTACCGATCAAAACAGATCCGGAGAGAACGGATCTCTCAATGTCATAGGCTTCCTTTCTCTCCAATCCTCTGTAAAGAAATATACCACGTGACAGATCCATGGTTTCGTCACAATCCGTATATTCATATTGAAGTCACGATAACTATGATAGATGGCAGCACCACAAAAATGGAGTGGTGCTGCGGGCCGGTTGGTTGCAGTAGTTGCAATTTGCATATCAAAAGAAGGAAGGAAAGACCAGTCCAGTAGAATCTTCGTCCAACTCTCTTTTAAAAATATTTTATTTTCTTACCATTAAATTTTCATTTCCCAATCTATATATAACTAAAACTGTTTGTGGCTGTGTATGTGGGTGTAAGATCTCCTCCCAAAATACGCCGCAGGCGTAAAGTCTGTCTGTCCTAGCAAGGCACGAGTGGCAAACCTAAAATCAGTACCCACAGCAGAAAAAACAGTGGCGAAAAAGCCATAAAGATGGTTATCTCACTTCTATTAGATACCCGATACCCTGCACTCGCCACTGCTTTTCCTGCTGTGGGTACTGATTTTAGGTTTGCCACTCGTGCCTTGCTAGGGCAGACAGACTTTACACAAAACTCGGTATATAGACGTATCTCGAGGCGGGTCAGACGACCATCAACTTTTCCAAGTTCGAAAATCGAATATTTACGAGCAATTAACGATTTTATGGTCAAAAATGCTTATTTCTCCATTTCTCTACTAGAGAAGATCCGCTTGACTCACTATTGTAATAAATGAGATTAAAACCTCAAAATTACATCTCCTCTCAAACTACGCCGCAGGCGTGGACCAAACGTATATAGACGTATCTAGGGACGTGGATTATAAATTTAAAGTTTTCCAAGTTCGAAAATCGATTATTAACCTGTAATTAACATTTTTATTGCTAAAAATGCTTATTTTTCTACTAGAGTAGATCTGCTTGACTCACTATTGATAATGAGATGAACACCTTTGAATTAAATATTTGACTAGGGGAAACTATAAATGTTCAACATAGAAACTGAATGGGTTTGGGTAAATATAAACAGTTGGAACCGGGATGAAAAAGGCACCGGGAACACCAACATGAAAAAAGACACCGGGAACGCCGGGATATGAAAAATTACCGGGAACACCGGGATAAGAAAAACTACCGGGAACACCGGGATATGAAAAACTACCGGGAACATCGGGATGATTGGTAATTGAGGTTAGAGAAAAATTAGACATGTAACTTGAGATAAATTTAAAAAAATAAATTGATACACTCTACCCGTGCAAGGCCGGGCATATCAGCTAGTAAATGATAAAAATAGAGCTTTTTGAAAACAATTTTTTGGGGGTTAAAAATCTGTGTAAAACAATTTTAATTTGAAGCAATTTCAGTAAATCAAAATCAAAGAATACTACTTTATTTGGTAAGTTAATGATTGTGAAGAGTACATTCATCTTTTAAAATAATACTTTTCTAAAAATTTTAGTTTGGGGGGTTGAAGAAAAATCAGCATCTCTTGCTTGCTTGCAAATAGCATGTTAGAAAATGCTACAAATAAAATATAAAACTATATTTCTGATAAATTACTTTGCATATTAATTGAATTTAACCTTAAAATAAAAGAACAAGGTTATAATATCAAGAACCTTTTAATTTTATCTCTGTATCCCCCTTTTACTCCACCTATAGTTTTCATTTTACTATCTCTCATTCCCTCTTTACTTTATACTCTCTCTTTATAATCTCCTCATACAGTTCCTTACTTTCTCCTCTTTTTCTCCGTTTTTATCAATTTCTCTTCTAATTCCAGTTATTGCAGTACCAATATAATTTTTATAATAAAAAACATTTCATAACAAATTAATTTAAGTAAATATTGCAAATGAATCTTCAGTTTGAAAAAGGGAATAAGTCCACATATCAAATATTGAGAAAAACGAACCCCCTCCCAAAACTTCTGTAAGTAATGGAATTTTCATTGTATAACCAGTAACCACCAAATTTCTTTCTGAAAATTCCAGACCCTATTAAGAATACAGAACAACCATCGAAAAAAATTTAATATATCTCTTAAGCAGAATAGAATTTGATAAGAATAGATTTTTTGCTGAAAAAAAAATATTAAAAAAAGAAAAAGAAAAAACCCCACTTTAACCACAGCTTAAAAGTGAGAAGTCAGATAAAATTCAAAAGTATTACCAAATAGAGCCATTATATTAAGGCAGTTTAAGAAATATATATCGAGTCCAACATTCGTTGGATAAAAAAAAGGTAAAAACACTTTTAAATTAAAAAAAAAATTGTATGGGCTTAGTTTACAGTACAAAGAATACGAAAAGAAAAACAAATTTACTTAAATTTCAAATTAAATAAACAAAATGCAATAAATGAATATAGATTTTATCTAATTCAAGGGGCTATATCTGCTTATAGGGAGTGGTAATTTTTTCCCTATTCCCACTGGCATAGACCGAAGCTTGGAGATTATTTTTAGCACAAAATAGAAGTTTGCCATTTTTGGACTAATTCCTTTTTTCAAACTGGCGTTCGAAATGTACCTAAAATACTTAAAATAACTTTTTACCCTTATCACTTAAAATTATAAATGGGAAAAATAGTAGAATTTTCATAAAAAAGGATTTGAATCCTATAAACATTTTCCCATTTGAAGGAAGTTATGAAAGGTTTTAGACTAAATTTCTTCAAAAAATTCTATGAAAAATTCCCAAAATCTTAATTTTACGAAAGCAAATTTTACTCTAGTACTTTATAACTGAGTATTATTTCCCACTATAGTAATTAATTTTTCCCTTTCCATTGTAATTAGATGTTTAAAAATTGCGTATTATTTCCTTGAATAGAACAATTCAATCTGAATGCTAAGTTTTACTTTCTGAGTATCCGAAATCAAATTTCCCATGACATAAAACCCCCTTCGTAAATTTGAACTTTTATTAAATCTGTAAATCTTCACATTTTAATGTTTCTATGGCAAACAGACACATATTTCATTTTAGCAATTATTTCTGCATACCATTTCATAAAACACTTTTATGACCCTTGAGAACTAATAAACATACACCACAACAATCTTCATACTCCAGAGATTCTGAAATAGAAATTCGCGTTCATTTTTCGGAACGAAAATTGAACATTCGGGTCGGTGAACTTTTCGTCACGAAACAAACCGTTGCCACTACAAGGGGAACAAAAGATGGATCGAGCAAGAGCATTGCCGCTCTACTGACTGGAATTATTTTTGAAATTCTCTTTTAATTTTTCGCTCCCAACCCTTCTTCAAGTTTCCATCGTCCGCCAGTTTATGAAACTGTGCCCTGAAACTGGGCCAACGCCAAAACTAGAAGGAAATTTTGCTGCGTTTGGGATAGTTCGATTGGTTGAGGAATTGGCTACGACTGTTTACACTATCAGTGCGAGCCTGGAAGGCAAAAGAAAAGGGAGATCTTGTTTCTGCTTTTATTAGATCAACAAAAGAGAATGGCCGTTGTTGTTATCTAATAAGAAGTGGAGAAAGGTCAAGGAATATCAGACCTAGATTCAGTTTTCCCTCTCCAACCTTTGAAAGGTCATTGCTTTTCACTTTTTAAAAGAGCCATCGGTAATAATGAATGGTAATCAATCAAATTGCATGTTCCTTCCATTTTAATGCGACATCTATTTTTACTCGCTTTTCATGCGGTATCGTTATTTGACGTAATGACCATAATTGACGATTGCTTTTGGGAACAGCTTTTAAATGTAAGCTGTATTTCGTGACTGAGATTGATAGCACCAAAATGTGTTTCCATTAGTTTCAAGAGGATGCCATACAAAGCTTTCAATAGAGAGATAGAGTCTACACATACATCGTGAATATAAACGGAAAACTTTTTTTTGTTGTATGCTTTTAAATATTTGTGTGAATCGTGTATCTGTATCTCTATATTCTAAAAAAAGTTTTTGGTGAACGGTTTCCAGGTAAAAACTTTTTAATTACTGATCCGTGTAACACATTTTTGGTATCAAACTTTTCGGATTCTTTTGAGGATATGCAAAAAGCCATTAGAATTTCTAAAAAAAATTCTCAATTTTAAAGTATTTCCATTTTTTTAGATTACGGATAAGGTCTGACACATTACATTTTAAAAATCAATAACTCAAAAACTAAAAAAGATAAAAATACGCGTTTTTTTGCATCCTGCTCTAAAGACCAAATAATTTTACGACACGAGTTTTCGTAAATCATAGTTCAAAAATCCCCCGACAGGTAGCAACACTATTTTACATTATCTCCTATGGGATGATTGATACTTTTATACCCTGTCGGGGGATTTGGGAGCTATGATTTACGAAAATTTGTGTCATAAAATTCTTAAGTCTTCAGAGTAGGATGCAAATAACCACGTATTTTTATCTTTTTTAGTTTTTTAATTAAAAATTTTTAAAATTACAAAAAAATTTAAATTTAAATTTAAATTAAAATTTAAAATATTTTGGGACACCCTGTACAAAGCAAATACTGTCAAACAACTTATGAAACCAATCAAAACGACCAATAATTGACGCCCTATTTTATAATGAAACAATTTTTTTCCAGGTTTTAAAAAAAGTACTTTATAAATTAAATATCATTTAAAGACTGATAAAAGTATTTTAAAACTTTCATACTAAAATTTCCCACATTTTGTCTGAAATTTATAATTTTTAGTCTGATAATCGAAATTAATTGTAAAAATTGAGTGTGATGTAGGTTTTGTCTCTTATTATTTTCAATGACTTAAAAGATATTGTTTAACAAGTCTGGGTTTAAAAAATATGAATGATAAAACACTAATAGGTATAGTAACGAGATACTAGGCGGTAAAATATTGAATTTAAAAGATTCATTGGTGGTTTTTTTTCAGAATGTTGATTGATAATAGTTATTAATAGACGTGCTGGATTTTTTTTTAAGGAAAACTTTTTGACTTATGGACTTAGAAACTTATTAAGTTAGAGTTGATAACTATTCAAACTTTTAGTGTGAACTTTTCATGTTTGGAAAGTTGGTTGATTTTTCTTCTGCTAATTATTTTTATTGTTTTATAGTTAATTTCAGTGAGCTGGATTTTGGATCCAGCATAAGCAGTTTTCGATGATTGGTGAACGTTAGCGAGAAGGGGGTGGTAGCTCCCAAGTTTTATAAAAAATCCAATAAACTGTTACTAATAACATTCAATAGTGGAATGCTGACAAGATCAAGACAGTGTTATGTTGGGTTTATTATTTTTTACTAATGGTGGATCAAGAGGAGACACTTTTGTGGGTCATCTGTATCATCCTGAGCAAATGGACAAAAGGTTGCTTTTTAGCATACAGTGTCTCTTGAGATGCCCTTACCGCCCTAAGGTACTTTGTTCTGCCCCCCCTCGCAGTTTGATAAAAGAATAATGCAGGAATGTTACTTAAATTATGATCTGGAATACTATCAGAAACTGGAGTTATGTTTAAACTGGAAGCCAAGAGGGGGAAATTATCTCTGTGCCCTCTAGCCAGATCCACGCCTATCTTGAACACATCTAAATAAATTTTCGTACATTTGATGAAAAAAAAAATATGTGAAAGCAATATAAAAATGCAAAATATAGACTGTCGAGAGATTTTTCCCAACAGGCTTAACCACGGAATATGCCCCGGATGAACTGAATTAATATTTTCAGAAAGGTGACAAAAAACCTAAACTACTTTTCAAGGCACCAAAAGCACAGTAAACAGTAACACAGATTCAACATCCTCAAGAGAAAATGCGTATATCCCTACCAAACAAACTTCTACATTTGTTTCATCATCCATAGAAATAGCAACAGATACAACTCTTACTGACCACCAACGATCAAAGCCGAAGTCAACCTACTTTTCCCGGAGATCACGACCTTTGAAAACGAATTTAAGCCAAGCGGCTAAAGGGGTAGTTATCCAACACTCCAGAAATCAGAAATTCTACCTCCATCCTCCTCATCACTTCTCCTAATCGAATTTCAGCCTGGAATTCTATCTCTGCGTAACGCCCTCCAATCGGCGGGTCGAGTCAATAAACTGGCGTGTTTTGTTAACCTCGAAAAAAAGGAAGCGGTTTTAATTAATAAATCCGCTCATAGAGGTTTAGAGAACTAGATTGCTAGCTTGGCTTCACCAGTTAGCCATGGATGGTTTGGTGGTTAAATTTAGAAGCTGCTGTGAAGGATGATGTGACAGCGGAATACGGGGAGATATAGTGGCGTTGCAGGTAGTTGAGTTGGAAGGATTGAAATTGATAGAATGTTGAAAGGAAGGAAAATAGCTTGGAGGAAGGATTATAGTTTACTGCTGTTAATCAATGGATGTACAGTATATACCGTGTATGCTGTTAAAACAACGTAAACTATCAATCAGGAAGTTTGATGTGAGGAAATTTCTAGTTTGTTTGAATTTAAGGGAGAGAGAGAAGGAAAAAGATAAGTACAGTTTTTCAAACCCCCCCCCCATAAAACCAATGGAGCTACTACCTTATTGTACGATCAGTTGATGACCCTCTTGCGCTCCTTGAAAGCTCTAGGACTCACTCAAGATAAGTTCTAGATCAGTGTTTCCCAACTTGGGGCGCACGCCCTACCGGGGGATAATATGAATTTCTAGGGTTGCAATTTGAAAATTTTGAACCAAATTGCCCCCCAGGTGGGAGCATGGAGCAAAAAATAAAGGACATGGGGGGCATGGAAAATTTAGAAAGGCTTTGGTGGGGCATGGACCGAAAAAAGTTGGGAAACACTGTTCTATAGATAAGGTAAAATAGATTCTGAGATCCCGCCTAGTTTGTTAATAAGTTTTACTAACCACATGTTTCTAAGATGTTTGAGTGATAATAACACCACTCAAAGGTGGGAGTGATGTAAGTTATCACAATGTTTATGTGATGAATGCGTGAAAGAGTGCGCTGTAGAAAAATGCCTTGAATAGAATATTGGGTAGAATTTCCCAAGAGTTTTTACCTCCTGAAAACTCTCCTCTTAACGCGAAAATGAGAAATTTTAATTTTTATGACTTAGGTAAATTACCAAAAGTATTCTTAGATCATAAAAAAGTAAAATTCCATAGCAACACGCTCAAATAGTTAACTAATTCTTTCATTAATGATTTTAATTTTTAGTTAATTTCTTTGTTTAGCATGGGTGTAAAGTAGTAAAAGGTTATTGCAAGGTATATCCGAGTTTTTATATTTTTTCCTTAGGCTTAATTAATGTTGGTTTACCCACAAAAACCGAGTTTTGTTACATCTTTCCACGTTTTAAGCAAGTTTCACTGTATTTTACATAAACTTCCTGACAAACAGCTTTCAAGGAGTACACAGTTCTGAAATTATTCTTCTCAGTCCTTCATCTAACGAATGTCAAGGTCTGACCCAAATGAACCGAAGACAGGAATTCATAAACACAGGCAGTAAAAAATTCGATTCAGGTAAGTGATACAGGTGTGTCGAGTATTTTTATCTCAGAAATTGACTAATGCCATCCGAACCATGTCAGGCGCCCTCCAGGTACGGAGTCTCCTTTTTCGAGATTTTTTCCTACAACGCCGGTGGCAACAGTGGGTGTGAACTGGCTTGTTAGGATAACGATGCATTGTTCCATATTAGGCCTAAAAGTATCCCTAAGAAACAATGGCGTCCAACTTTTATGGCTAGAGTGATGATCCTCTAAATTGGGTGTCCTTGTTCATGGTCAGTTAAAAACGTTAGGAAATGACACGGGAATTGTTTAGGGTGAAATAAAAGAACTCGTTTCGGGTGCAGTTTATAGCACTTTAGTTTCTATGTATTCTATTTAAAGGCATTGATAACACCTATTGAACCTTTAACGGGTCTTATAAGAATTATGTAATGACATATTTATGTTTCCTTAAAAGTAATTTTAGAAACTTGGGCGCTTGCCTGTAGTTGGTCGACTTAATTCGTATTTGTATTTGTATTAAATGGAATAACTTATATACAGGGTGTTTCAAAAGTCCGGAACGGAACCAACGTAAGAAAGTAACATCCATTTAAGTGAACGTCATGGAAGTAAGCACCCTAGTCCCTAGTGGGGAAGTACGAAAATTAAAAAAATTAATAAAAAAAAAAAAAGAGAACAAAAACTTCAATGAAAAAATGGTTTGCAATATCATGACAGACACACAGAAAAAGTTGCATGAAAGTATCTTAAATAATCGAGGAGATATTAGCATGTTAATGAACAGTTTTTAAAAAGCTTATTATTTCATTTATTATTTTCTGCTTTTTAGTTTTTTTCGTGTAAAGTTTTGAATTCGGAATTTCATCAAAGGATTTGATAACTAGGGGGCTCTGCCACCTGTTTGCTTACTAACTTTCTTTTAAGATCGCTTCGCAATATAAGCTCGCGAAGCTCGCTTGTTTCATCTTACCAATCCAGCACATCCCGCTGGTCGGGTTAGTTAATGCTCCTTTTAAAACCGAAACTACCTTATCACTCTTACTTAAAAATAATTCAATCCAAATCATTCCCCCAAATAAAACTGTTGCTGAAATATTCCTTTCCTAGCTCATCAATAATTTAATAAAAACCTTTTCCCACAAAATATCCAGCAAGTCTACTTACAAATATCGTCAGTTCAATTAGATTCATTGCGAGATCTACTTTAAAGTTTACTATGTAAAACTTCTACTATATTGGAAGAAAAGATTTGCAGCTGTTCTTATCTTTTAAAATGAAAAACAGCCATAATAATAAATAGTTTTCCAAATTGTATATTGGATTCCTTGAATATTATTCCAAATAATAGTTATATAGGAATAACAGTTATTAAAATTAATAAACATAAAAAGTATTTTTATAACCCATTACCTACAAAGTTTTAAATTTTTCTTTCTCATTTATTAGTTACAACTTAAAAAACAACAACTTAATATCATAAAAACTTTCAAAATAACTTAAAACTTTGCCAATAAAATAAACACCTTGCTTTTTTTTATAGTTTTATAGTTTAAGAGCATATTTCTATGGTTATGAGCTTCACTTTTTAAGAATATTTCATGGAAACAAATAGAATATCACTGAACCATATCAGTAAGAATAAATTTCCAGTTAAATCTAACAGAACTCTCTACAACGCTATTATTGCCTAGAATTTTTCAGGGCTGCCTTATCTGCAAAAGCCATCGTATTTTTCTTCCTTCGCTCTTTTTAGTTGAATCGCTACTGTAGTTGAAACCATCGAACTACAACCGGGCTTTGTAGCAACTATTGCTACGCACCAGAAACTTTTCCCAAAAGAACTCGGAATTCTTGGCTGAGTGCTGAGTTAAAGATTCCGAGGTTTCTCTTCCTTTGGATAAAGAAAAATGCCTTTAGAGTTCGGTAAATCCGAAATAATACCGAAATGAAAATGTAGTCACTCAGACATAAATTTTGACAAAATAGTTGTGAAGCTTTCCTACTTTCCTTACTTCCGCGTATTCAACTGGGAAAAACCAATGGACTCTAACCGCCTATCTGGTTCGAGACTTCACGGAACCAACACGTGACCTACAACTGAGCTTGCAATTGGTTACCACAGATACTACACTAGTAGATCTACTAGTGTAGTATCTGTGGTAACCAATCGCAAGCTCAGTAGGTCACGTGTTGGTTCCGTGTGACGTCAGACGGTTAGAGTCCATTGATGGATCTTATGTTCACCGCGGAAAACCTACTTTAACTACAAGTTTTTTTCTCCGAAAAATGTAGTAAAAGCTTAATCGTTCAGTGAATGCTATTTTGAGCAGATTTTATCATTGATTGAATTTATGAATAAAAACTGAAAGAAAAATTACAACTGAGGGGATTGTATACCTATAAAAATGAACGAAACAAATTGACACCTTGTAAATATAATAGTATCTAAATATTAAGAAGAAATGATAAAAATAGGGAATAAAGATATCCTTTAAATTTGTGGAGTGTGAAAAACTTAAATATCCCTGATGATGTTACATTTAAAGCATTCAATGCTGCTCAATTTAAGAGCATCAGTATTAGAGGTAAAAGTTTCAAAGAACTTCTAGGATTCTTCTACGTCAAAACGGGAAGTTTAGATTCAATTTCCTTCAAACTTACGCTTGGATTAATCAAATGGATTCTACAGAACTTACCTACTTATTTTTATATAAACTAAGAAAAAAATCTTAAAAACACATAATTATAATTTTTTAATACATAATTTCTATATTTTATATTTCAAATTTTTTTTCTTTCTGAAAAACATTTGGAAATAATGAATTTAATAAGAGTTTACCAGGCTTCTCCAAAGCAATACTTTTTAAGTCTGTAGTTGTTTTTCTTTCTTAAAAGTAAAGAGTAAAATTTCTTTTAGTTTTTTTTGTAGACCCCCCCGAGAGATGGAGGATACTTCACAGTTTGAGAAACGCCTGTATCTCGACGGGTGCTGTAGTAAAAATACCGAACGATTGCAAGAAAATATGAAAAAAAAAAGAATAGGACAAAAAGGAAAATTATATGCTATTGCACATCCTCAAGAAACCCAAATTATGGCCCTTTAAACTGTATTCAAGTCACTCTATAATTATCTATAACATATAAACCCTAAGTTCCTTCTTAAATCACTTCTACTTTCGCAACTGCTGCCAGATTTGTGCTTATTATACGCTCGGTGCACCTTTTTTTTATAGCACTACGAAAGTGAAATGAAAAACAGGGTCGAAAATTTACCTGAAGAGTCGTGTGACGAAACTTCGCCCTTTCTCCCCCTGCTTGATCCCATTTTTTCACGGGAGAGTGGTTCTTTTAGTTTCATCGGGATTTCCCCGAATTCCTCATGTTTTCCTCTCTTCTCGATGGCAACAGAAGAATTTTCACGGAACTCTCAAATTCTTTATTAGAGGTTTTCCCTTTTCTTCGTGTTTGTGTAATTCTAGAGAAGGCATGGGCTAGTATTTAGGTCATTTTTACTAGAGATGACAGCTTTTCGAATTTTCTTGTGTTTTTCAAACGATTAAAAACGTCAAGTGGGATTGGTTTGCTGACTGCGACAAGAGTTTAACTTTGAGTTAAAATTTAAATAGGCAAAATGGAAGCTTATATAAGTTTAACATGTCACGAGTAAAGTATTTAGAAAAAAATTTAAGGAAGTAAAGTGTTCTAGTTCTAAAAAACTGAATTCAAACTTCATTTCACCAAATCTTTTGATATTTTTTAGAAATGTATTACTCAAAAAAGAACGCATAAAATTATCCAAGAAAATTTAGGGATCTTAAGTAATTCAGTTTAATCAAACGCTTATGTTCCAGCCACATTTCAATACTTTGAACATAAAAAAACCCCTTTTATTGGTAATGTAATACTGACTGTGAACTACATTAAATATGTTCAAAGCTTTAGAAGGGTAGGTCAAAGTAATGAAATTAATTGAATAATTTATCGACATTCATTAAGATCACATTCGTAGCATGTATTTTAGAAATATGAGTTACTTAGATTTTCAAGTTAGCTCTTAGGACTTAGATCTTCGAAAAAAGGAAATGGAGATTAAAAATTGCAAAATAAATTTTCTCCAAGTTTCACTCTATACACTCTAATGGTAATAACTAATATACCATAATAAGGAAACTTGAGTTTATGTAAGGGATATACTCAACTACACCTTACCCAAAATTGTAGAGTTTTTCATGGGACTTTTCCTACTTATGCCTGTCGATTTATCTATCAAATATTTTTTTGCTCAAATAATGGTTTTCAAAAATTTAGAAACATGTTATTTAAAACAAACCCTTAATTTATATCAATAAGAATCCCAAAAGTAACAACATAAAACTTGATAGTTCTTTAAAAAATCTCTTACCAATCGCTCCATTGTAATGCTTTTTGATAACCCTCAACTCATTAATTTGTCATACATAAATGAAAACAACACGAAGACCTACTCCAAAAAATATGCAAGTTACACGACCAACTGTCAAACCGCACCTAATTAAGGATAAATTGCCACCTATTCCCGGAGAAAAATCCTCAGCAATACATCAACCTGTTTAGCGACACCCTATTTCTGGAATACACAAAAACTTCCATCAGTCAATGGGACCGACCCAAGTTCATTTGCCTCTTTACTTCACTTTATCCGGTTTATAATGAGTCCCACTGAGAGTCATTTGACTAAACAAAACACATTGTGTTTACAGCCATCACCCCTTTGGAGTGACTCGTCTTGACACCGAAGAGCTTTTTGGAAGCGAAAGTATCCTGTTCTTCAAAACGCGAATGCTAATTAACAGGTGGCTGTGTACTGCCCCATCCTCTAATTAACCGTGTCAGTGGAACAAAAGGTTTTTGGGAGCCTTGATGATTTGTGGGTGGCCATTCCTTTTATGCCTGTAATTGGTAACAAAATATGCGCCTGTGATGAAGTCTTTTAAGTGAAAACTTCCCGTTGCGAATTTCATCAAAATTTAGTTCCTCTCTCAATCTATGTAGTGTAGTTCCTAGCTCTATTTAAGGTCGAACGCTTGTTCAACACCTCTTATGGATTTTAGAAACTCCGAATTTCCCTTCATTATCTGAAAAACATGGTGGGGAAGCAGTTTTTCCAAAAGAAAAATCTTTCACCTATGTTTCTTATAAGGAAAAGGAAGTATGGTAGACTGGAATTAGCCAAACGTGAAATTTTTAAGCATAGTAATAACAATCTTGGTAAGTTTTTTGAAAGATTCAGTGGATTTTAGTTAAAATAAAAAACACGAATTAATAAAGAACTTATCAATTCTAGGTTCTAGGTTGTTAACTCTATAGATTAGTTAGCATGCGTTTGACACCTTATACTTATAGAGTGTAAAGATCTAGATGTATAGCTTGAAACACAGTAACTACTCCAAGTTTAACGCAAACGTTTATTTTACATGTTAGTAAGAAGTGCAGAGAACGAGAAGAACAATAATATAACAGTAACGTATATACACATACAGGTCATGACGTAGATGGATGCCAGATCATAACAAGAGTAAGGCTCCATCCCCTATACTTAAGTCCAATTGTAGCAAGACTTTCTTTAATTAGAGCGAAACAATTATTAAATTGGATAGTTTTTAGGGAGCAAGGTCAAAAGTACAAGAATGAAAGGTTTTAAAAATAAGATTACGTTAGAGATGTAGATTCATCTCTAACGTAAGAGAAATATATTTTTGCTCTTTCAATAGAGTTAAGAGATTTAAAAAATGTTTTACAACAAGTTTTTAGGTCAAGGTATATTTGCATAAGGTTTCAAAGAGGGTTGAGTATTTTAGAACTAGTATTTACAGAATCTTTGAAAATAAACAGAAAAGCAATTGCAACAATCTATCCTCTTTTTAGTCTTGGAGTCAAAAATAACATGTATCAATTCTACAATACTAAATCTGTTCAAGATTTCACTTCCTACGAGTTCAGTAACGGGCAATAAATTAACGACTTAAATAGCCTCTTCACGATCACGACCCATCTCCCCTTTGTTTTTTTTTTGTTACTCATGCCGACCAACACAACTTTCCTCTTCTAAAAACTGCCTCGGCTCAAAACCCACACCTTCGAAACGCTTCAAAAATAACACGTGTTCCCTCGCACGTCAATCAAACAACCAAACTCCCAATACAGTTCACAGTGAAAGTTCACTGCATGAGCGAATTACTCTATTTATAAACACTCCCATCTATAGAAAGTAAAGGGTCAGCTCCCTGACCCGTGAAAAAGCTGCAACACTGAATCGGAAACTTGAACCCCGCATTCGACCTCGATTAACCCACGAAATGGAACAATGCTTCGACACCCCAGACACTTTCTATTTTCTTTGCAGCCAGCAATAACCACCCCCATGATTTCTCCCACGAGTTGGATGAAAATTCTCGGTCCAGGAATAGCACCATTCCTGCTACAAATTGATTAGGGAGAAACTAAAGGAAGAGAGAACTGACCCACTTAAATTGAAACTTTTACTGAAGATATCTTTGATATTTTTCCTCTGCCTCAGGGGGAGGAGGACGTGTAGAGCGTTGCACCAACGTCCCCTGAATGGAGCCTCTCGTATCCATTTCGAACTTTTTTTCCGTGGGTTTTTTCGGTGTTGGGAAACCTGGGAAAATTGGCTGGGTGAATGAGTGGTTGGAATGCTAATAAGGAATTCGTAGATTGGGGAATTTCATCTTGGGAAGGGTGGGAACACGTACTTACTTAGTGTCATACTAAAACTCGACTACATTTAATGTATTTTTTTTCGAAAAGATATCTTTGATTGAAGGAGAGACATAACTTCAAGGAAATAACCCTCATATAATTACATTTTAGAGGATTGTTTTAACGTTTTATTATATACGTTCTTTTATTATAACCACAACCTTGTTAAATTTTTTTAAATAAATTTATTTTATTATTTATGTTTGAAATTTAGATTAAAAACCCTTATAATGGCAACGATAATTTTTGTATGGCAAGTTTAAATTATGGAATATCAAGTACCGAACTGAAAATAAGACTAGCATTACATTACTCTTGATATGAACTAAAATTATTCCTCTGTTAAGTTTCTTAGGGAATAAATGCAATATAAGAAATATTCAATGAGAGATCTACCAGTAGAAGGGATTTTGATGAAGTTGAAGAGTTGAAGGATTTTTGATACTTAAAAAAATGTGAGTGCAATTGTTCCAGGGAGCTCACTAAAGAAATTCTGTTTAAAATTTCCACTTGTGTAAGCAACGCATTGAGTATATATATCAAGATCACCTATATACCCAATTTTTTTCCGTTATATTTCGTTTGGAAAAGCAATATGTGTGTCTATGTATAGTTCATTCAATCAATTTTGATTATTATGTGTGTATTTTTATATCTTCTTATTTACACTTGGAAGTTAAAAAGCACAAAGGAAGTTTTGTTAAAACTTGAAAACCTAGTCAGTGAGGTTTTGTGTTGAACAGGTTTTTGAATTTCAAAAATATCAAATACTGTAATGTCTACTTAGGGAACGTACCCATACTACGTGACCTATTTGTTACTATTTTTATCCCCCCTCCCCCCCTTGGTGACCACCCGTAGTATATGACAAGACCCCCCCTCCCTCTAGTTTTCACGTAGTAGTTCATAAATACGGTTTTCAATTATTTTTAGCAAATAGAAAGTTAAAAAAAAGTTAATTTGGCTTAATTTGTCTTTATTAATACAGCGCTTGCCTCGTGACGCCAAGAGTGCGTGCATACAAGTGGAAAATATATTATCAAGAAGAAAAATCAAATGGAAAAGTTATTGTAACAGTAACTTAATTTACAAAAACAAGCCGTTTTTTCTTTATTTTTTGACTACGTGACGAAACCCTAAGCCCTCCTCCCCCTGTGACCAAGCGTGGTGTTTTGAAGACCCCCCCTCCCCCCTTAAACAGGTCACGTAGTATGGGTACGTTCCCTTACTTATAGTACTGTAATGTAAATACTTCAGTATGACAGTAATAAGGCTAAAATGATATTAACTTTTTCTTAAGTCTAATTAGTAAAGTCTAATTCTTTTAAGTCTTTATGCATGTATCATCACATGTACCTAGCAGACAGATATGTTAAATAATATCCAAAAGATACAAGCGATATAAGAAATAATCAATTATTTAAAAATAACTAATTTTTAGTTTAATTAAAAATATATGAGTGAAACAAAGAATACAGGGAAGTCCACAAAAGGAAATGTATTTTTAACAATCTCACTTGTGTGGGCAACTTGATAAAGATTATCAAATGTATTTATTTGTTTTTTTTTTTTTTTTTTTGAGATAATGTAAAATAGTCCAGCTGAATTATACTGATACCTTAAAGAATATATTTGGACGTAGGAAAAGTAATATGTTTTGTTAATCACTTCTAAATTCATTATGATGTCTTTTTAAAACGACCTACACACTCCGGTGATTATGCATGTATCATCACTGATAATAAATGAACAACTATTGTTATATTAAGCTGTGATGCAAAGAAAATGATAAATCATTGAATATAAATGAAGATTAAGTTCAAAAGAGGACATCTGTATATCGCTTGTAGTAGTAGGTATTAAACAATTGAATATTGTAGAGAAGAATAGGAATGAAAAATTAAGAGTATTGTTTGTGTATGTTCAGTAATTTTACAGATGCTTGACACCTTTTACAGGTAAATCATAATATCTGACACGCTTATTATGATGTTAAATGGTAATATACTGATTATTTATTACTTAAATTCAAGTTTAATACTTATATTACATAAGGGATATCAATAACTTTCATACTACTTAAGGAGTGACGAGTAAATTTGATGGATAGGATGCAATACCAATATTGTATCGTGAAGGTTTATTATGTAAAAATTTGCCTCTTAACTAAAAACACTTTTTAATGAAGCTCATGCTTAATGTTTTAAATAGGACCGGAAATTATTTTCAAGGCAACCTATAAGAAATCGTCCATTATACGAGTAGTTCACGCTGAATTTAAATTGTTTAAAAATTACTACAAATTTTATTAATACTTTAAAATTAAAAACATTTTTATACTTTTTTCAGGTATCTGGACATACTATATGCAACTACTTGATGATGACGAAATATATTAAAGATGATGATGATAATTGATACATTAACTCCTCATTTTATTTAAAAACAGTATTTTGATTACCTATAAGTTTGAATCAAATAGGAGATAAGAGAAAAAATAATGATTTTCCTTGACCGGTGCGATCCAGAATGGTGTTTCAGGAAAATTAATTTTCCCTTTCACTCTTCTTCTTTTCCTTTTTTCTTTCACTCCAAAATATTTCTATACATCTCATGATAACTTTATTACCTCTTTAATTTTATAAGTTGGGCTCAAGGGTTAAAGAAAGGAACACGGAATTTAGCATGAAAGAAAACTTAATATATTCGTCTACCCAAACTAAATAGGTAAGTTCCAGAGAATATTTTCGCTTCTATAAGAATGGGGACTAAAAGAAATTGTTGCAAGTTTACTAAAATGAAACTGGTAATAAAAAATTTAATTTCTATAACTGCAAAACTCTGTAATAACGATACTGTACGATCTTATAGAAAGGTTATCCTCAATCCTCAAAGACAGTTTTCCCATTTCTTGCTGTGATTTCACTGGAACCATAGGAAAGTATCGTTATACAGGGTGTCTCAAAAGGTTGGTGCCAAACTTAACATGCGGGTCTGTCATGCCATGACATAGAAGATTTTCATAGAAACTCATGTCCGCAAATGTAAACTGTGTCCGCTAGAGGACAATGTTCGCCGGCGAAGGGCAACGTTTAACTTTTTTATTGTATGGAAAAATTCTAATATTGTTATATATTCGGAGATTGAACCCTCTGAAACCCCTATAAACCAAATTTCATTATTGTCTTTCAGTAATTAGCAGAGAAAATACCCTCCTTTTTCTTGTTTCAATTTCAATATTTTGCAGACCGTCTTTAAATTAGAAGTTTATAATAGAGCATTTTCAATCACATGACTTTACCTAACAACGGCCTTAGCAACGTTGTTTTTATCCTCCAGTGATGTCATGTGCGAATGCTTCTATTGGATGCTTCTATTTCCCGCCCCTAGCAACAGCCTTAGCAACGTTGTTTTTGTCCTCCAAGTGACGTCATGTGTGAATGCTCTATGTTAAGTTAGGCACCAACCTTTTGAAACACCCTGTATACAGGTTCATCGTTATAAACAATATCGTTATTACAGGTTTCACTTGCATCAAACCTCAAAATAACTCAAGTCAAATCTCAACCGGACTATTAACACCCTAATCTCTAGTCGAGAAGACAAAAGCAACCAGCAAAAAAGAACAACCCACCACATCACCTCAAAAACAAAAGCGGACCAAACCAACTCTCCCTCAAAAATAAACCGAACTCAAAAATAACCGTCAATTATCGAAAAGGAAAGCAACAGCAGCAGCTACGTGATGCAATTAAACTCCACCACCTGTCCGAAATGGCGACAGAGAGCGAAAACGCGTTCCAGAACACGGGGGTCAATGTGTTATCGAACGCCGCTGTGGCCATTTCCTCGTTGTCCGGAGCCACGGTCAAGCGTCCTTGATACTGCTTTCCTTTTTTAGCGTCGGCTTGTGCCAGATAGTTAGCTGGATGATGCCCACAAGAAGATCTGGCCCCGAGGCGTTCTTGATCAAGTTGTTGGAGGAATGTGTTCTTAATATGTAGTATGGTTGGAGGGTATCGTCGAGTGTTGAGGAATGTGTTGTGATCGGTTTGTGAATAAGGAAAGTTACAACGATGTTGTTACTTTTTTTGGTAGGTATTTGTAAGACAACTTGCGGAAAAGCACGTATTAAGAGAGTGTGATATTATTAAGGGATACTTTGTGTGTTGAAGGATAGTTTTAGTTTTTTAATATTTTAGCAGGTAAAGTTATGCTACTAAATTTGTATAGATTACAACGAGAGGTTTAATACTGGAATTTTCTATTCTAAATTTGGGGTAAAATGATAAATTATGATGCGTGGAAAACACTAACACCCTATCATTTTAGCGGATTAAGTTCTGACTTAAGGTTGTTTGGTTACACATAATAAGGCATTAATACCGAAAAGTCCATTCACAAATTTGCATACAGTATAAAAAAAATAAATTTTTTATTCTTTTTAAACACTGATTATAACAATTATGTCTCCACCAACGAAGAACTTTTATGAAAAGTGTATAAAAAAGAAAAAAATTAATAGTAACTAAAAAGTTTACGATACAAACATATTATATGGTTTAGGGTACACAAATCAGCCATACAAATTTTTAATTATGTTTCTAATTACCTATATTATTTTGTTTTTAAAAGGAAGATAGTAAAAACTATGATATCTAAAAGATAAATTAATAAAATGTAATTAAAAATATGATGGTTATCCATTAATAAAGCATGGAATTATCTTTTTACTGTAAAAATATTGACCCTAATTAACTACAATGGTAAACCCAGACAAACCATCTTAAAAAAAAATTTCATCAAAAAACTTATTTTGCCTGTATGCACGTTCCTAAAAATCATTCTATCTCTTCAGGGAATATTTATTTATAATTTCTAAAATTAGGTCTAAATAATTACACTTCACTGAAATTTAGTTTTATCCTGAAAAAAGAGATTGTGTTATTTTAGATGTGTTTTTACTACAAACAATACAACCATTGAATGCGATTTATTTTAAGATTTAAGGATGTTATGGTGTTACTCAAACTGAAAAGGCAAGAAGAACTCACAAAACAAGCCTCAACTAACTTCCATTGTGTATACTTTGAAAAGGAAATTACGTTAAAAGTTGTAACCCAAATACCCCTCAAGGAAGATTTAATTTCCTTCAAAGAATTCAAATTTCAATTATTCAAGGGGACTCGTTTCCTTATTAGTATATCACGGAATCGAAGAGGTTATTGAAGACAGAGGAAGTTACCGTATTATAAGGCACGCATTCAGTTATTTTATAGTAGTTGTAACTTGTTACAGAGAGGAAGATTTTAAATCTTGAAACAAAAGAAAAGGAAACAATGTTTTTCATTGTCCAAGTTCACTTGTATTGGCTTTAGGGGCTGAGGTCGATATCAAGAGCCTTGGATGGTTAAAGAATGTAAAAGATAAAACAAAAAAAAACTTAGCTAGCATCGTTTTGAATGAAAGGTTTTCCTCCATCGGAGTATTTTAAATAAAACTAGAGGATTACATATTTTATATTAATCTTTAATCTTTTGCAATCTTTTGAATTTAAATATTTTTTATGGCATCATTACGCCAGTTCTTACTGTTAACGATATTCGAATGTGTGGAAAAATAAGATGAAATGCCGTATCATCAGTTTTAAATTTAAATCGTGTTGCGTAACTGGATTTGGTGTTTTAAATTTTAAATTTGTAAGGTTATATGTAATCGTTTTTGTTCATTCATGCAATAACTGAGTTGATATCGGTTATGAGACGCAAAGAAAAAGTTTTCTATAAAGACAGAATTATTTTGTCTTGAGATTTAAACTTAAAGGTAAATAGGAGTAGAAATAGCAAAGGGGTATTCAAATTTTTATAATTTCTAGTTTTTAAATTTTGGAAGTTAAAAAATTTAATTGGTAGATGGTGAAAGTATTGTACAGCAAGAAAATGTAGGTGTATAGACATTGAAATGACAGTTATTTCTAATTGAAATATTTACCTGTGGAAACAAATAAGTGAATCTCTATTAAAATTTGAAGATCATAACATAATTATCTTAACCGATACTAGACAGCCATGCATTCCTAAACTGTAATTGAATTAGCATTAGTTTAGACACATTTTGTAAAATTTTCCTTTTTATAAAAATGTAAAAAACAATATATTCCTCGATAGTTTAGCTATAAAATTTACTGAGCGTATGATTTTATTAGTAATTTTAAGTGAAAATTGTCATTAAAAACTGTGATTTAGTTATGATTACTACATTATGCACATTTGATTAGTTGCAATATGATAATTACATAATTTATTCATGATAATTTTATGAACAGGAAAAATGTAGTAAATATCATGGTTTATATAGACTTTTTCCTGGACACGGCACTGAACAATTTGAAAGTTTTTAATTTGTTCTAAGGGGGGCGTTTTTACAAAATATGAAAAAAGATAAAAATCTTGATAGTCTTACTCCTAAAAAGTATAAAATATCCGTTTAAAATCGCTAGTTGAAAACAAAAACTTTGTTAAAGTATGCCTACTGAATCAAACACTATGCTAAAACACTATGTAAACAAATAAAAGCAATTGTATGCATTGTATCTGTTTTTACTACTGAGTAAGTATACATTACTATGTAAATACCATATAATGAGGGATAGGAGCTGTTATTGTTAATCCTTTGGTGCGCATTCACCATCCAAATTTTCTTTTTGTCGATAGGAATTGTAAAACGTATTGGCGTGGAAAGATTAATGATATATGGTGATGTAGGTTCCTCTTTGGTTCTGAAAGGAGAATTCATAGGTTTTCGATATTGCTCGTTATTATTTTTCAACGCTCCATTAAGGAACACTGTAAAATTTGCTATTTATCATGGTTACACACTCAAATTATATCCAAGTCCAGTTCATCTTCATTTGATATCAGAAATTATATTATTTGAAGAATACATTATGCAGGGAGAATTGTATATGCGAAGAGGATTTGTCATCATCACAAAAATCCATCAAAATATAATCAAATGATTAGTATTGAATGTAAGATCCAGATTTAAAATTGAAGAGCTATGCGACATCAGCATAATTTTATGTAAATTAAATTTTCAATGAACTTAATTTGTAATAGTGAAGGGAATTTTAATAAAAACTGATAATAAGCATAAATAAAAATAATATTTGGAGATCTTTGGAGACTTAGTATGAGGATGTTTTGAAAATCAAAACCTTTTTTTAGCAGAACAATCTAAAATATTTAATTCAAGGGGGACATGTAAATTTTAAGATAATTAATTTATGATATTTTTATAGTATTTATGTTTCTTATCAATATTGTCTCTTATTACAAATATTATAAACTCATAGCCATCTTATTCTCCTCTCAATACTTCGTTAACTCTATCTATAGCTTTAATTTAAGAAGGGAGAAACAATATAAATTTAATAAGAATAAAGATTAATGTGTTGTCAGTTATTTATTTACATTGTGATAGAAAGCTACTGAATATTGCTTTAAGAACTTCTATTCATCAAAACTTATTGGAAGGAAAACTTCTCAAACAAAAGAAAATAACTAAAAAAGTGCTATGTTTATGAGCCATGTAAGAATCACCATCACTGATAATTAAAAAAAAATGTGACAGAAATTGAAACATTCACAAATAAATGCATATTTTTAGAAGACTAGAAAAAACTATTTTAAAGATGTTACTTGTTGAGAAAAAGTAAACTCTATGGAAAATTGGATTTTGTTTTCCTAGTTAGATGTTTTGGTTTCATTTTCTTGATCATAGATTGTAATACAGTCAAATACAGTGTTATTCCTAGGATTTTTTTTGGAGGAGTAAAAATACTCCTTGGACTTTTTTAGGAGGAGTGAAATTGAATTATGAGGAGTGAAATACGGAAATAGCATGAATTACTTATACAGAGACACGAAAACCGCAATCAAACTCCCTTGGCATCAAAAAAGTAAATGAAAAAAAATTGTATGAAAACACAATTAAAAAGTATTACAATTAGGGTGCCGTGGCTTTTAGCAATTGGCTTTGACCAGAAGTCAGGCAAAAGTGTCTCCGCTGAGATCAGTTGGTGTTTTGAGTAGAAAAATATTACTTTTTGATTTCGGTGGGGCACGCGGTGTATTTTTTAAGCAAAACCTTTGTGAAAAGTTCAAAGAGTGAAAATACTCCTGGCTAGTTTTTTAAAGAGTATTTCGGATTTTAAAGGAGTGAAATACTCTCTCGGAGGAGTTAAAGATATCTCTGGTCTAATATATATTCTTGAATTGGAAAAAGGCGAGATAATATGCATGAATCTCACAAACATATTTCAAACCTAACTTGTACCATTAAATTTCAAAGGTAAAATATGATCCAAAGTAAAAGATCCAAAGAGAGATCCATTCATAATAACACTACAAAAACAAAAGTTGCATTGAAACCAGTTCAACTATTTATAAACCTTCTTCCATTCTATTAAGCAATAAAATATCATCCAACGATTTATCTCTATACTAGTTTTTTCTCTTTTCCTCTTCCTTTCGAAATACTTTTATTTCCTTCTAGAAATCGGAATCTTTCTTATCAAATGTGTTACATTTTAACCGAGACACACTGACCTCTAAATTGTTCAGAAAAATATGTCCAAATCAATTAGTGACCGTAACTCTTTCTTTTCTTCGAATTCAGACGGTTCATATTTGTCTTTTTTGTATCTATAAGCGTGCGTGATCTGAGATGTCATATCTCGTAGGAAATAATGGTACACGAGCAGTCTTTGTTTTCTTAAATTACTTTAGTGTTGCTAGTTCAGATTAGTAGCTTCGTGTAATAAAACAATGGATGTGTATGTGTATTCCTTGTGGAACTTCTGTGGATTATCCTGCACGCGATGTGTAGTTTAAAGATGGCCTCGGAGGTCCGTTTCTATCCAAAGCCATGAACTAGTTACATTCAAGGTATGAGGAGAGGATTTTGCAAATATGAAAATGATTAACTGTGCAAGCCTTTTAGTGAAATTAATTATGTAAGTTATAAATCAGGGTTTCCCAAAGTGGTCGGTACCGACCCCCTGGGGGTCGATGAAGGTTTAAAGGGGAGTCGATGGGGAGTCCACGAAGTTTTAGGGGTCAGTAGGGGGTCGATGAAGCTTTAGGGGTCGGTAGAGGGTCGATTAAAGTAAAACAGTCATAAAAAAGAAAAGTGCAGAAAAGCCAAAAAAACCAGCTTGTGTGTTACTAATAAAATCTTTAACTAATAATGTTGTGAAAAAATCGGAAAGTCAAATTTCTTATATGGTGTAAAAAGACTTGGTTTTTAAACTTGAATGTAACATTTCAATAAGGTCGATAATTCTGCCAGACAGATATTTTTATGTAATAAAAATTCAAATATGACTCTTATGTGCAAGATAGGGATATTATTTGATAATTTCATTGATTGTTTCATTTTTAACAGATATATCTGTCTTTTATAAAGAGAAGTTTAAAGATTATGATTATGGGTCAAAAATACTTTTGCTGGCAAAAATCTATTTTTTTTTCATTACTGCGTTTTCCCACTTGCGGCCGAAACTTGCCAACCCTGTGGTTTTTATAACATAATACTGTTTTAGAAATTGTTATAAAAGTTAAAAAGTTTTTTAAAACAAAAAATTAAATTTTTAATAAATAAGCAGCAGACGTTTCAAAGCACTATAGCCACATTTTGTTTTGTCATTTTTTTCGGAAACGTGGTTATCCCTAGTATAACATCAGAATGTTATTTTAAAAAGCTATAAAGCAGTTTAAACTTTTTTAAAGCAAAAAATTGCAATTTATTCGTAGATTAAATTATCTCAACTGTGAAAAAGAATAATAATACGTAATTTTAAACCAAATACCCTCTTTGGCAGTCCAGCATCACCCACCCTTCCCATTGAATCTATTCGTAATTACCCATAATTGCATTGTAATAATGACAATTTTAATAAATTTGTTTCTGAATTTAATAATTAAAATTATTTACTTTTATTGTAATTTAGTTTATTTCGAGTGTTTCAAAATTTCTTTCTTCTTTGCAGTGTTTTTTTTATTTTGATAAAGTTTTTCTATCTTATTGTAAAATGCATTGCTGTGGATGATTCAAAGATTTTTCCTGGTCCTTTGAACTTTCTTTACATACTTATTTTTATACCAAAGTTTTGAGTGATTAATGCTTTTTTGGTGGTCTTATATTGTTCACCAATGAATTTTCCAGGTTGAACAGTACATTACTAGTGAATGAGACCGGCTGTTAAATTTTAGTTAAATTTTCATTTTTAATTTATTTTCATAAAGAATTTAGTTGGATTTTTGAAAGGGGGTCGATGGCTTTGGTGAACTATTCCCAAGGGGTCGATGAATGAAAAAGTTTGGGAAACCCTGTTATAAATAAACACTTTTTTTTAAAAAAATCATTTGAAGTTTATTCTATCAACTTCAATTCGTTTTTTTATAAATGAACAAGAATTGTTTTTACACCAATAACTAGTAGTATAGAGCATTTTCAATCACATGACTCGGACATAACAACGGCCATAGCAACAGAAGTTGTTACAGTTTTTTGCCCTGCAGAGGTTAACAGTTACAAAAAATGACTAGCCGTGGAATTCTACTATTGGAGCATTTGCAATCACGTGACCCCATACTTAAAAACCGCCTTAGCAACAGATAAACAACGGCCTTAGAAACAGTTAAAAGCCCTACAGAAGGTACACAGTTAAAAGAAAATAACCGGTTTTGACGTCACCTGAAAACACTCTATTATATAAAAATTCCTTATTTTTGAGTCACATGTAGGCATGCCATAGCCTCCAACACACCGCTAATACTTTTGAGCCACTTTGGAAATGTGGTAATTAAACTAGAATGCATTTATTTTCATGGGAGAGCCATACAGTTATTTAAAAAGTCAATTGACAAGATAATTAATGACCAAATCTGATTTAACTATTTATAAAGCACTAAACTGCACCATTAATGGAATAAAATTCGATTAAAAGTTGAACTACAGTGTTCCAAACAAGATACATAATAGTTTTAAAAATTGTTATTAAAGAGGTGTGCAATCTAAAAGATATAAATGGATTATAAATAATATTTTATTAGACCAGTTAATATGTGAGAATTTAAAAAAAAATAAACTATCTCAAATGGAATCAAACTTTAAAAGGAAAAGGTGTTACAAATATTCTTCTGTTACGAATAAAAACAATGATTTAAATTTAAAAGATACATGATTTAAAAGCAATTTTAACACCAGGTATAATGAAAATATTTACTATAAAAAAATTAAACGGTCATTTTAATTCAAATGAATAAATTTAATTAATTCAAAATTAATATTGTAATACTGCGCACTAATATAAGATGAAATAACAGATGATAATGATCAGTAAACCATTATTGTTTAATTAATGCAAAGTACATTTGGTATTAAAGTTTTAGAATGAGTATAGAAGAACATTTTGTACAAATTTAACTCTTTTTTTTTAAAAAAATTCTCTCCCCTTTTAATATAATGGTGATGGTTACGGAAATACCTGAAGTCTGGAAAGTTGAAGTCTGAAGTTTGGAAATACCTGAAGTCTGAATTACATTTAGCCTAAATATTTCGCGAGGAAAGATCCCAAAATTCTAAAACATTCTTCATAGGCCAACAGATTTATTAACACTTTATTAGTTATATAAAGTAACTCTACTAATCCTCAAGCTTATATAATTCATACTTTAATTACTACCCAGAGCCATCTGTCCCATTTAGTGTCTTTTCAATCATTCAAACATGCTCTCCGACATTGATTTCTGATAACAAGGTCTTTCATTACAAGAAGGTAAGTCTCTTATCACGGCAAGCCATAGCCTACATTCCACCACACCGCTAATAGTTTCACTCACAACAGTGAAAATCAAAAACAAAACCCAAACGCTACTGGCACGCCATGCATTATTATTATTATACCACACAATCTGTTCGTTATAATTATCAACTACAGATCTTCCAATACACTTTGGATGCTTCATATCTTAGCATTCACAATTTTCCACCTCAGAACCATCTTCGCTTTACGCAGATCGTACCGCATTCAGCGAGTTGGGTGCCTTGTGATGGGAATAATAATAAGAAGCAATTCCCCACACAAACGTTTTCTTTTGTTCTGTATGGAAAAAGGCGATTCGCAACTCTAAGGAAAGCCTCATCTTGCATCGTTAAAGTAAATTAGTGTAGTGGTTTTGTACTGAAATTGGATACCATCTGTTAACCCAGTTCTGAGTTCGAAATTGAATTTTGGAATAATCGGTTCGGTTTGAATCAATATATTATTCTTTTTCGAGTGGGTTGAATGATCTGTTTTCCATCTTCTCCTTCACATTCGGCTCGTTTGGATTCTTAAGAGGCTTGTTTGTACGAAGAAAGGATTGTGTGTTGAACTTTGGGAAGAATAATATTTTGATTTGGATATTTTGTAGACTGTATTTTTGGGTTGTTTAGAATTCATTGCTAATAGGCGAGCTTTTGAATTTTCGGCGTATTATTTTAAATTGAGGAGATTTTATTCAATTTAAAACTTTAAATTTAATTGAGGTGCAAAGGAGTTTATTTAAGAGGAAATTGTGCTTTTCACTTTGTTTTATAATTCATTTATTTAACATAGAGATAAAAAGATCCGTCGAATTAGGTAAACATACAGAAATAATAAATTAATAAAAAAAGAACCGTAAATAAGTACATATTTCATTAAAATATATTATTTTATTAGATATTTTTAAAGTAAAGAAGCTAATTAATGGCAATTTTAGAACAAGTTTTCAAAGCTTCATAACTTTTATTGCTGATCTATTTTACTTATTAATGGGAATGTGTCTCAACATTTTTTATTCACCTTATCTAATATTTTAATCTATATATCTAAATTTCCCTATTGTAATTCTGTAGAAAACTCAGCATTCAGACAGTAATCTAAATATTTAAAGTTTAAGAGTGCTAATACTATAAGAAGATTTTAGGTCTTTTTAACTCTCTATCCCTTTTGACATAAAACACAGTGTACTGCCAAGATATTTATAAAAAATTATATTGTGTAAATGAAGTGAATTTTTTAAACAAGTTTCAATAAGAATAATAATACTGAAAGTATCTCTGCAAATATAAATTTATGTGAAATTATTCATCAACATACATATTTATAAAATTTAGATTTATAAAAATTGCTTTATGTAAATTTAAAGAACTCTTAAAAAAAGTGTCATTGAAAATAAAAATACTGATACCTCTCACTGTAGAGATAAAATTTATATAAAATTAACACTATAGACTTCCAGTTTATGAAATTTAGATTTATGAAAATTTAATGAATAATTTTGATTTATCACTGTGAGATTTTGTAAAATTTGGTATGGAATTACTTATCAACATTCCCATTCATAAATTTTATTTATAAAAACTAGAATAAGTAAACTTAATTAATTGTTTAGGCAATTTTTAATAAGAATAAAAATGTAATATGATTGTAGGATAACATTTATGTATAGAGCTACCATTTAAAATTTACATTAATAAAAAGTAAATTATGAAAATGTAATAAATTTTGTAAACAAGTTTCAATAAAAATAATAACACTGATGTTATCACTTGCAGGTAGGGCAAAATTTATGTATGTTATTGTTATTACCCATCAATATTCCTATTTTTAAAATTTACATTTATAAAAATTTGATTATGAATGTAAAATTTATACATGGAATTATCATTCAACATTCGAATTTATAAAATTTTATAACTAGATTATGTAATTTCAATAAATTAAAAAAAAAACTTAAATAAGACTAAATAATCACTGTAAAGGTAATATTTATATATGGAATTACTTTTTTCCTATGTCTACATTACTACCGTATTTCTTTTCAGGATGCGACCATAAATACCCATCCCCAGGTAGTCTAAAAAGGACTTTAACCTTTAACGATATTTATCACCCCTGCGACCATTACTGCAAAAATAGAACCCCGATCATAAACACAGCAGCCCTCCGAAGATTAAATCACTAATTACTGCATAATTCTGCCGCCATTATTTCCTCCTCACGGCATGCAGCATTTCTGAATATATGCGAGATGGCCTCTTTTCCCTTTTCATGATCACTGTCATTGCCTATGGTATCGCTTGCACTGTTGGCGTTTTAATAGGCGTGGATGGTATGATGATTTATAGCGGGGGAAAATGGAGTCAATGACTCGGACTGCTGTGCGTTGCTCGAGTTCTTCTGTTTTACTTTCGATTTTTTTCGGGGGAATTAAGGAGGATTAGTGTTGTAGGGAAATGAATGTGAAAGTTGTTTGCGTGCGATCAATCAAGAATTACTGTTGTTGGGGATTTTTTTTTCTGTGGATGTGTTGGTTTTTCTAGTGAATTTCCGTTAAAAATGCCTTTTTGTATGCCTCATTCAAATGCTTTTTATGGCTTGAATGAATGGTTTGATTTCTTCAGGATAACATGTTTATCATAAATTTGATGTTGGATGTTTGTAAAACCAGATTTTCAATCCTTAACCAAAAATGAAAATTTTACAAAAAGTAAGGATTTCCTTGTTGCATATATCCTAAGGTTTTTTTGACTCGCAGAATTCGAATTTGGGAGAAGTTAATATTTATTTTAAAGTACAGGGCACACAATTTGTGAATAGTTTAAAGTAAAAAATGATACATTCGAATAGCATTAAAAGAGTCTAAAACTTTTAAAATGCGTGTATATTAGAAGATTAATTTTAAATTTCCATCAATTATAAAAATTAAATTTTTTAGGGAAAATTAACCATTTTATCATAAAAAATACCAGTATCCTAAGTCGAAGTTTAAGTTTTCTTACAATATCTTTCTAGGAGAAATTTGATACAAAAGAAAATGATTCTAACCAATTACTTGCTGTAATCTAAATCTTAATATCCCTAATACTCTTGAACTTATTTCCCTTCGAGAAAAAAAAAAAGAAGTAATAACATGACTTGATTCAACCCTATGCTGTTCAACGTAACTGTAGGATGTTAGATCACTTAAAAATATTCACTCAAATGAAGTCAGAACAGTCCACGGACGTATTTAATAAGACAAATGGAAAAGTATGTTTTACTACAAATATAGTTAGAGATAATGAACAAAGTGACTATTCGATTTTTTAATGTCAGAATGGAGTAGGAGAGATTAAAACTTCACGCCAACTGGGAGATTCATTTACTGAAAGTCAACGAAAAATTTCAAAGAAAAAGAAAATACTAAATGGGAAGAAAAATAGAGGTTCTTCTATGGTAGAAATGTATCTAAAAAACTCCCTTCTCTCCAGTAATCATAGAGTATTATATTATCCAACATATTCACGCGCTTTAACATCACATTATTCTGTTAATTAAACGGATCTAATTTCTGTTTTTTTAGACGCGTTTTGTTCAAGTAACTAAAATAATTTGCGACTTTGTTATTGTTTAATGTGCCGAAACTCGAAAGAATAGCTAGGGGACGCTTCTAGAAAAAGAACATCATTTACTCGTTGTTTTCGAATAAAAGAATGCTTTTACGGACATTCGTAGGTTACGGGTGAATTATTGTTTTTGTTGAAGGTCAAGAGTGTGATGTTCATTAACTTGTGGGTTTCACCCATCACCACAGTATTTTTTTTTAGAAATTAATTTCGTTCGACTAACCCATTAAGTTTTGTATAGTTTTTTAAGGGATATAACTGAATTAAAACTATTATCGAAATCAAAGAAGTTATATGTAAATCTTTTTTAAAACATCAAACTTTTATGTGGTTACACCCTGTATTCCCCTTGTATGACCCTTTAAAAAAGAAGTAACAACTATTCTTTTCTCCCAGTATCTAAAGTTATACTGTTTCCTCGAGGCATAAATTTATTTAATATTCTACATGTAATTTTTATCATATTAAAGTTTCACACTAAAATAATCTATATTTAAACAAGAAATGTGCTATAAACATTTTTTGAAATTTTTTGCTTTGGATATTATTTCATTATAAAGGTATGTGTGTTACAGAAATAAAATATTATGTATGTGTTACAGAAATATAACTATAATTAGTTAATGAAATGTAATTATGTGTTACAGTGAATGGTTTTATGCGTGGTATTTAAAAGTATAGATAGAAACATTCGTTTGTTGTTCAGATAGCTTCTTATATAAAACTCCAAGCTTATTGTATTTACTATTTTTTTTTAAAATTTCATATGAAATCATACTTTTGTAAAAGTAGTAAAAGAGAAGATTGTAATTTGAAATGGTCAATTTGTAACTCATGTGAATTAACTCATGTTAGAGTTTTACTTTTTTTTGTTACTATTACTATTTGTTATTATTTGTGTAACTTATTACTTATTCGTGTTACTGTTTGTTTACACATTTGTTACTATTGTTTATATCAATATTAAAATAACAAATTATTTATAAGATTTACTGAAGTTTTCGAATCATAGCATAGATTGAAGTTTTAATTCTATCTAAATCAACTGATAGGATGGGATCAGTTAATTAAAACAGCAAAAACCGAACAACGAAATATAGATGCACTAATAAGGACTGATGATCATATTTTTATGTCTCATATGAGCTTGATTGAGTGTGGATCTCAGAATCCTTAAAGATAATTAATTCATTCAATATATTTGCTCTCGAGATAGCTACGGTATGATTGGCGAAGCAATGTCATCTTTGGTTTGTCAATCATAATATGGAAGCTTTCAAAAATGATTGTTTATATTTTTATTGTGCCCTATTCGGTTATTTATAAAAAACAGAGAGAGAAAGGTAAGATTCGTATAAAGTTTCTTAATTTGAATAATCCGATAATCTTACACAAGTTTTTTTCTTAACTAACAAAAACAACATCTAATCTGATGGTAAGGACTTTTTATGACACAACTAGGACAAAAATCATTTTTGTATGCAAAGGATTGCTGGTTAAATGCAAATAGATTCTTTTCTTATGAAAGGTAATATCCCGTTACTTGCATTTCTTTAGGCAATCTAAGAACAGCAGTTATTTTAGTTACCGTTCATCACAGTACAGTTTTAGAAACGGAAAATATACCTTCCAACCACGTAATAATTCTTAAAATTGAATTTTACTATCGCACTTGAATTTTGAATTATAAATTTCATAATTTGATAAACAACTTCTCAAGTTCTTCATGAAATTGAATCTTTTTTCGTCAATTTATTAAAAAAAAAGTTTCAAACTACAGGAAACAAATTGAAACTGCATGAGTAGTCGACCATTCACCAGTTTCTGATTAATTTATCTTTATTAAATCCTAATTAGAAAATATTTTCTGAAACTTCTAACCAATGCTAATGTGTCATTCCTATCACAATAAACTGAAAAAGTACTAAATTCAATTAAGAACATCTCCTCGAATATTAGTTTTATTCTACATATATGTTTGCTTAATTTTTGTAATTTTCTCATTTTTCCGCTAGAAACACTGCAAGTATTTTAATGGATTTAGCATAGTCAATTTATTTCTAGGTGTCAACAAAAAGTTGTTTTGATCTAAGTCTTGCGAAACACTATGCGTAAAGTTGGCAGTGTATGTGAGGATTAGCGGGGTGAAGAAGATAAAAGTAATGATGAGAATAAGAGGGATAAAAATTTGAGTGATGAAGAGGATGAAAGTAGGAGATGGGGATTACAGAGATGAAGAAGAAAAGATGAATTGGCAGTGTATGTGAGGATTAGAGGGATGAAGAAGATAAAAGTAATGATGAGAATGAGAGGTATAAAAATGAGAGTGATGAAGAGGATGGAAGTAGGAGATGGGTATTACAGAGATGAAGAAGATAAAAGTAATGATGAGAATGAGAGGTATAAAAATGAGAGTGATGAAGAGGATGGAAGTAGGAGATGGGTATTACAGAGATGAAGAAGAAAAGATAAATAAAGGGAAAGATGAGAGGGATGATCAGGTTAAAAGTATTGATGTGGAAGTGTTTGATATAAAGGATGAGAGGAGATAAAAAGGATGATAAAGAAAGATGTACGAGGAGAGGAATGGAATAGAATGAAGTCATGATGATAATTAGGGAAGTGAAGAGGAAAAGAGGGATGAAGATGATAAAAGAAATGATGTTGATGAGAGTGATGAAAATAATGAGAGGCTGATGATCCTGGATAAGCGATTTTTAAACTGTGATCCGCGGACCGAATGAACGAAAATAGAATTTTTTGTCTTAATTTCAAAAATAACAATTACCTTTATGTACAGGTAAATATTTGCAATCTAATCTTGGGCCAAGTTGTTCTCCAATCAAAAAACAATGGAACAGAGCCAGTGTAAAGACCCTACTGAAAAAAATCTTCACTTTTTCTTTAAAAAAATCTGCAGAATATCTGCAGTTATTTGAACACCTTCATTCTGAAGAAAATCTTAAGATAATGTTCTTAAGAAAATCTTAAGATTATGTTTTCTTAAGATTTTCTCCAAAATATTTAAATCTTCAAATATTCTTCAGAAAGAAGTGATCCGCAAACCTGGGTGACCAAATAATAGTTAAGAGAATGCAAAAACACAAGAGTGGCAAACAGGGTGTCATTAAATAGAATACATATTTTCTGTCTTACAGGTATGTACAAAAAACACAAAAACCATGATGAGTATCAGAAGGAAATATAAAAAACCTACATTAAAAAATTTTCAATATTTTCTATTGAAAACAAAAAATCCTTTAGTTTTTTTTAAATAAATATTTGGATGGACTATTTTGGAATTCTAATGGTTGCATATTAAAAGTTTGGGGCTATATAACAGAAATTATTACAAAATATAGATTTTTTGGGCTTAGGAATTTAAATTCTGTTTAATAAATAAGATTCTGTGAAAGAAATATATTTTGAAGAAAATTTGAAGATTTTGATCATTCTGAGAAATGTCTTTATAATTGTCTTCAATATATCTGCAGATTATATAAAGATACAACAGGTCTTTAAAATGTCTGTGAATGGTCTTCAAAAATTCTGAAGACAGGTTAAAGATACAACATGTCTTTAAAACGTCTGCAAATTTTCTTCAAAAATTCTGAAGACAATTTAAAGGTGGTGGTAAATCTGCTAAAAAACTTAAGAATTTCTGTAGAAAGTGGCTTTTTCTTAAGGAAATCTTCAGATCATTTTTAGTTGGGGAGTAAGCAAAAATTTATAAATTCCTTATCAATATGTTTCTTTTTTAAATTAACTTATGTTGGTAACCTATATTATTATAATTTAATATTGATTTGTTTTTGAATCCTTTAAGGTCTAGGCTCCCCAACATTTTTAGTTTCTGCATTTTCTGAAACACTTAAAATCAGTCATGAGTTTGAAATTTTAATTTTTATAGTTTTTTTTTTCTTTGACTAAGTGAATGAAATACCATGAATGAAATTAAAATAAGTACATGGTGAAGCTGCTTTACGTTAATTCAATCTCCACGGCCGATTAATAACTTTATTCTTACACGCTACAGAAACAATCTCCATTAAACAACATCTTGCATAATCAAACTAAAACATCTCCACAAAAAAAAAATCATCATCGCAATTTTTTTTTCCCAAATCACGGTTCAACGAACGATCTTCCGCCGAATCGAGAGTGACTCTTCCGAACACCGCTCCTGGCAAATTTCGGAGCGAGGGAAAACAACAGAGGAAGAAAAAGTATCAAAACACCAAAACGAAATCGAAGGTGGAATGAATGATTTATTCCGAACCTTCTCTCTCTCAAGATGGCCGAAAGAGAGAGTATTATTGTCCCACATTCTGTGACGTTTCGCCGATGTAGGTCAGCAGTTGCCATTGGTGGCGATTGTTCGTATATATTGGAAAGGCGCTCTCTCCGCGGCTATGGAGTTGAGTTGAGTTGTGGATCGGAGAGACGTGCTTGAAATCGTTTGCGCTTTTTTTCGATACTGTTGCAAGGTAAGGAATGGCGTGCTTTTCTTGTTGGAAGCTTACAAAGTGGATACACGGACGTGAAATTGGCGGGAAAATGTTCATTAACTCTTTGAGGGAGTTAATTTTTAGGGACGATTTGTACCCCCAAAAGGATTAGCATTTGATTGCTTTGAAACTAATGGTCAGAAATTTCTATTGAGTCCATTTGTCCATGGAAACATTTAAGTCCATTGGGAGCTCAGCTGAAAACCATTGGATAAACACACTTTTCCACCTTTTTGTTTGTATCACAGTAAATCATTAAACCCCCCCCCCCCGAATATTACTCTGTAAGCTTTCAAAATATCTTTTAGCTAGTACAGTGATTCTTTTATGTACAGTAAGTAATTAGAATGCATACTAGAAATTGTTTAGGTAGCATTATTTAATATGGAAATGACGTACAGTGACACCTTTTAGTTGCAAGCTTACAGAATGGATACACGAACGTGAGGAGGATATGGGAAATTAAAATTTGCTTATAAAAATTCATTAACTTTTTATGGGAGTCAATTATTAAGGAAGTAACAAGACTTTCAGAGAAGCCGAGGCGCAATTTCTGATCCGAACGGATTACCCTTTGATTGCTTGAAAACTGACTCGTCAAAATTTTCATAAACTCATGAAAACAAAGATATTAACTCAGTTTTATCCCCGCTTTCGTTAGTAAAATCATAAGATGATCAGTATTAAAAAATTATGAAGCGGGTATTTTACTTTGTAAGCTTCTGAATTGTGTCTGTAGTAGTTTTGTGAATCTTTTATGAAAAGTAGGTAAGTATGGAAATATATTATATTTTAAGTTGTTATACATTCTTTTAGGATTGTGTATTTTTTATAAAAGTTTTGTATAAAGTATTGTTTTGGTAACACGTAAAACTCAAAGATGTGTAAATCTTCATTTTTAGAAGTAATTTCGTACAGTTTGGGGGGCTTTTTAATTAAACTGTTTTATAAAGTATCTATACCACGTAAAAATTAAGAGGAAAAATTGATTGTTTATGGTTAAAATATATGGGGTGGTTTCAATAAGTTTAGTGTACTTAAAACATTAATATTTCTAAGTAAGGATTGAATGCCTTTTAAGTTTATTTGTTCAATCATAAGTTTTTATGTGCGGTTATAACTAAACTAAGAATTAGCTCAAAAATAATTTGATAAAAATATGTCATAAAAAATGTACATTTTTATACATAAATAAGCTTTACTTTCGGATAAAATATTTGTGATACCTAACAAATATAATTATAATCTTAATATAAATAACTTAATATTTATTAAATTTATGAAACATTATATGAGTTGTATAACGCGTGTAAGCAAAAGGGGTTTCGGGTAAAAATGAAATTATTATTTGAAATGTATAAAAAATACTCAGTAATACTCTACTCATGATCGAATAATTAATTAATTAAATCATAATAAATTATGTGTAAGAAAAATATAAACTTTCATAACAAAATAAACTACATACTTTCTAAAAAACTCTATACATTTATAAGTTTCTTTAAAGTTTGAAAATACGAGAGAAAAATAATTGCTTATCGTAATGCCCTAAAGCTGTTCTCAAGGTATTTAGAATAAAAGAAATTGTTTAGGCTATAACATTTACATAAGTTTGTATCTGTCATCAGTTCCAGCATTATCCATCATGGTAAAACTAGTTTTCGAGACAGTAATAACTATAAACCTTTTCTAATACTCGTGTACTATAATCTGTATTTTCTCACATACTGTCATAAGTTAGTTAAATTTAGAGCTTTTAAGAAAACAAATGAGTATACATTAACCGTTTTAAAACTATTAAAAGGGTAACTCCACGATATTTGTGACGTTTAGTACAGTATGTAAGTAAAGATATTTGTCTCAATGTTTAAAAAAGTTAAAGTTTTAAAATTTTTCTTTGAGAAAAACGGGTTATGTTATTAGCCTGGGAAATTAAAAACATTCAAATTTATAAATAGCATTAAGATACATAACCGAATTTTAAGGCCTCTACAAAATTTACAAATACTGTGAACTGACCCTAAAGTACAATATGCATCAATACTAGTTAAAACTCATTTACATTAAAAATCCATTTAGTTCATAATGTAAACTCAATTGTAAATTCTTTAAGATTTCTTCAAAACATAGGATTTAAACTTGAAGTTGTTTTGGACACATAATATTTCAGTATAAAACTTAAATGTAAATATTTTACTCGGGTGATAAAATTTATTGATCAGTTTTGAGATTCAAAATAATTTCATCTATGCTCTATTAGTAATTCGATATCAGTTGTACAATTAAAATTTATAGGATACTATCAAATTTATTCATTTAAAAAATTAGGCAATAGAGACTCTTGTCTTTTTAGTTTATCTTAATCTAAGTACTATAGTAGTTAAGCAGAGATAAAAATACGAATAAATGTATTTTAGAAATTATTAAAGTAACAAAAACCTGTTATTGCATCTCTTAAGAATATTCTAAAAAAGTATTCTGTTTTCTCTTACTGTTTTCAAATGTTGCCAAATAAGAAAATTAAATTTAAAAAATACTAATTAAACTTCCCAAAGAATCTGTTTTGCAGTAATAGTTAAACGTTCCCTTTCCAATCAATAAAGCCACAACCAATTTAATAACCCTAACAATCTAAAAACCATTCGATAGATAATAATAATATAAATTACCGTTGTGAACTACATTAAAATGGAAACAAGGAAGGCGTACGCACAGGTGAAAGTGAACCACAATCATTCTGCCCACAGATCGAATCGAATGTTAAAAGAAAAAAAAAACGAGTTATCTATCACTGCCAAGGTCATTCGAGAGACTGAGAGATGAAAATGAGATCAAATCTTTTTCACGCCTCAGGTTTAGTTTCGGGTTTATTACATTACACACGAGTTTTTTTTATGTGTTTTCATCATTCAAAATGATATGGAGAAGATATTAGTTTTTAATGTATTTTGAAAGGGTTAAATGTCTGTGTTTGATATAATTTGAGCAAAATTTGCTGTAATGAAACAATTAATAAAACTTCACACTTTCAACGTGGGATAATGAGGATTGGTGAAGTATCTTCCTTAGATTGTTTGCTTTTAGAAATTATATTTATTAGAAAAAAAGTTTATGAAAAGAAAAGAGAAATATCAATATAGGTACCCAGTGTTTGATAGGATATAATATTATTGCATTGTCTTTATTTAGTTGATATCTACCATAATAATATTTAAGGCACTAAGTAAGTGTGAACCAAGGGTGCAAAAAGCAGTTTTCAATAAATTTTTCAAATTTGATTAGTACCTAGCAAAAATCAAAATAGAAATTACCCATGTATTTTAAAAATTCAGATAATTATAAGGAGCATCATAGTTTGAAAGGAATAAATTTACAGAAAGAAAAAAGCGGGACTATATTATTTATTGCAAATTATTTACAAATTTAGCTGTATCTTTAATAAGTGTCAATACAAATTAATTTGAAGTTTATAAAGTATTTTTTTCGTAAATAATTTGAACATGTTAATTAAGTAATTGTCGGGAATTTTATGCATTTTCTGGGGGCAAATGATAGACAATTTTATAAAGTAATCTGTGGTTTAAAAAATACAAGGTAAAAGGTAAAAATAATTAATAATAAATTAAAATTGTGCCTAAATATTTTATTGTAAACTCTTCTCTAAACAATCTATTAAATCACCTTTGGCTCTCTTTACTTTTCCACTCTTAAAGAAAGAGTGTTATGTAGATAGGATATGACAAGATATGATTCCCTTAAATTTATATCCATGGATTAATAAATCTTTATTCACTTTTTTAAGCATTGTTAGTTATATTTGAGTTAGTGAAACTCGGGGATAAATTTACTAGGTTTACATTAAATAATTAAAAACTTTAAAAAAGAACAATTGTTTCGATGATAACTTCGATCCCCTGTGTCAATCATAGGTGTCAATGAGAAATTCTTAAATCAAATACGCTTGAAATAACCATTCAACTTGACCCAAAATTCTTTCCCATCCAAATAAAGTTGGAAATAGCAATAGCAAAATTTGCATAGTACTCGTCTCAATCAATATGTCACCGCTGTCGGTATCGATGTCTCTCGACCGTTTCGCCGTCGTCGTGTAAAGGCGTCGAACTTTCCTTTTTGTACCTGTTCGTCCGTTTATTTTAAGTCGCATCTCGTCTCGGACTGTCCAGCATTTTCGTTCCATTCGTCAAACATGGCGGTCGGATGACGTCTGCGGTCAAGTGCAGGGTCAACCTGTCCTTTGTCTTCCAGAGTTTGGGGATATCCCTAATTTCATTCAGATAAAAAATATCCGAAATCAAAGGTATTTTTAAGAATGAAAACACAGCTGTCAAGATTTTGGGACAAAGCATTTTTACAAGTCATTTCCACAAAATATTTTGTAATTTACACACAATTTAGACCATTTTTTTCTCCATATTGAACTCTTTTTTTAGCTTATTGCTTCCGAACTAGGAGTTGAAGGATTTTTAGATTCCACTTCTACCAGTCTAATAACCAGCAAGTCAATTACAATTAATTCATTACGTCTTTAAGTAACCAAAGAGTTATATTTACCCATTTTCATGCTGGCTGTTTTGATTCCCTACTTATCCAAACTCTATTATAATTGAATTCTACTAAAAATAGGATTTTAGAAACTTTTCTCTACCACCAGAGTTTTCTGTTTGGTTTTGAAAGGACCCTGTTTTGACTGTATTAAAAGTCTCATTACAAGCTTTTGAATGTTGTAACTTAAGTTTTTCTAGTTTTAGGTTTTTTGGAAGTTGAATACGTATGTTTACTAATATTTTATAATTTCCTTAGTAAGAACTAATTTGATAATTATATTTAACTCAATTAGATTTTTTTCCTTATAAGTTGCGTTATTGACCTTTGCATAATAATTTATTTTCACATATCAAACCTCATTCAAATACGTTGAACTTGTCACTCTTAAATTTTGAAAGAAAACTTACAAATGTATTTGAAGTAAAACTTAATAAAGTACTAACCGAAAGGGAGTACAATTTTGTGCCACCATATCTAAAAGAGATCAGGTAAAATACACAGAATATTTTGCCTGGCTTTTTTTAAAGTAAAAATTTTCACTAATCTATAATTGTATTCTTTCATTCCCAATTAAATCAATCACCTGTTTATGTGTAGTAGTATTTTATTTTTCCCAACAACATTTTTGTGTTAGATAAAAACCATTTTAAAAATCAATTGTCCATCATAGTTACTTAAGTACTGTTTGAAATGTTGCAAACATAGCTAAACCAAGCACAGCTAAAGCAAACAACGCAAAAGAAGTGCCAAATAATAGAACAAGAAAAACATGACTAGTCATTTTTCTAGTTACAGTATCATTAAAAAACTGGTTACTCATACTACTTCTATTGTTAGTTACTTTTCTCCACCACTCTCCTTTTAAAATCTCACGATCGAGAGAAAGTTCGAGAAAGTGCATCGGCCCCGTCTCCGTTTCTTAGTCAAAAGATTCTTTTCGAAGTTTCCAAACACTTTTTCCTCGAGTCCAAATTGGACCAGAATTAGAACCAAGAGAATTAGTTCATAAGGGAAGTTGAAACGGGCTGTTAGGGTGTTATCGATTTTAATTTGACTTTCCATCGCTATTTATAGAAGTTAGTTATAGTTCTTGAAGAATGAATGCTCCGCGGGGGGACTCTACAGGTGGTGGGAGAGTTTAATTCTTTCTTTGAAAAGTGTGTTAGAACTCTTTGGAAAGTTTAAAGGAAAGTATCGTTTTGTTTGGCTGAAAGCGAGTGGAAGGTTTTTGGAGCGGAGTAATACCTTAAGTTGTTTTCGCTTTTTGTTTGCTTGATAGCATTAACTTCAATAAATTCTGTTGAAGGATAATCATTTTATATAGAATCATGGAATAGTAAACCTTTTAAGTAGGGTGAACTGGGGTAAGTGGATATATTTTAATAGTTTTATTATGATGTAATTTTATTTTAGAACCATCTTATAGTATGTGTATTTGTTCCTTTATTTGTTATGTTTTAATTAAAAACTCCCTCGTTACATACAAATATTACATATACTGATCGGTGTTCTACGAGTTCTAACTAATAGAAAGTGTTTTAAAATTTTAGAATGTTAGCTAAACTGGAAAAAATAGTTTATCATAAGATGTAATTTTATTAAATTAATTGGAAACCGAAAATAAAAACGAACCGAAATAAGCGGTCCGCGGATCACTAATGGTTCGTGAGACGTTTTCCCGTGGTTCCCTAAAATAAGTTTGGCATTTTATTTAAGCTATTTTATAAGTTAGTATGTATCATCTACTAGGCTTATTATATAGGTTTCAATATTTAGTGTATGGTGGTGTCCGCCATTGATATCAATGCAATATATATTGCATCTAGTGGTTCCTGGGTATGAAAAGGTTAAGAATCACTGGTTCAGATGAAAAATTTATGTTATTAAAACTATTGAAAAAATACCTATTATACTATTGATAAGTAGAACGGAAAATAATGAAATCTAATCTGAACCTAAATAATTATAGTTTAGATTGATATCCCAGTAAAAATATGTTCCCGTTATTTCTTGGAAGATATTTTTCGTCAAATACAAATAACTTAAAACGTTTTAAAATTAGATTTGAAATTTCCATGAATGAGTCAAAATTATGCATAACATAAACCTGTTTAAATACTGGTTGTGTCTAGTCCATTACATGCTAAAAAAAAACCTAAAAAAAAAAAAAATTACCTAAAAAAAAAAGTCAAATTTTACGAAGGGTGAAGAAATTTGGGAGAACATCAATCTTTTTAACATAAGGGTTGTAAAACTTTTTTCCTACTCAATTTTTATAATTCAATGCAAATAGTTATCATCAAATGATTAAACCAGTCTGAAAAACACTAACTACTGGATTTGTGGCCGTTCTTAAGGTCAGCAAAGTATGAGGTTAATCCTAAAATTAAGATTTTTATCCAAAATAGATTCTATTCAACATACGCATTCCATCCACTGGAAGGTCAAAAACAAGGCGTTTCTAAAATCTAGTTCAGCCCAGCCTCCCTAAATATAGAACCAAAGCTCACAATAAAGAAACAATTCTTTTCACAATGAGATTATAAAAACCTAATTGCAATTATTCCAGCGGCCTTATTCAAACGCATCTTACAGAGAACACGATAAGAACAATGAAAACCCTCGACACGCTCCAGGAATTATCGGCTGAAATCGAAACCTTTTCGAATCTTTTATGGCAGAAAGAACTTTTCTTTGGTTCTGGCCCCGATACCTCCTACGATTCTTCCTTACGCACCTATTTATACGCCTTATTTTTATTGTTGAAAGAAGCTCGTGGACCAGATCTCGTGGATGATTGTTGGAACTTGTAGCTGGGCTTGAATCTAAACACAGGGGGAAAATTGAAGGTGATCAACAGCTTTTGAAAAAACGATGACAGCAAAATATTCTACTTGAAAATAAATTACGTTTGATTACCTGGCCTATATGGGGATACTGACCAGTGGTTGTTAGCTTCCTTGTGGAAAAAAAAGTCGCGAGTAACGCAAAAATAGCTGTTATTACTTCCAGGCGGTGTTATTTATTCACGGTTGATTAAGCCTAGTTTAGTTGTTATTGTGTCCGCGAAAAACAGTTTGTTATGAAAAGTGGAATTTTGTGAGAAGAGTGTTGATCTTGAACTTGTTTGTAGACTAACTTATATTAGTTCTATAAAGATCCTTCAGTTCTTATGCAGAAAAATACTACCCGGTCAGTTTTTTTTACCTCTATTTACGAAATAGCACAAATGTATTAGAAAGTTTAAGTGAAAAACATAATTACGACTTGTTTATCAATAATTTTGAGTGTATCAATGTTTTGGGTTTTGGAGATTCCAATATTTTTTTTAAATTAGTAAAGCACATTTTAGATTGTATGAATTTTTTAATTGAGAAATTAATTAAATGTTGGTAAAACAGCAAGCCTTTGAGGACTTTGAGAATATGCAGATACCCTGAGAATTGTAGATAATATTTCCTTCTCTTTTTTACAAAGTTAGATTAAATTTAATTTCTTTTACAAGAAGAACTAAAATAATTAAGTCCATGGTTTCAATCTATCACTGTTTTCATAAAATTTAGTACAAAAATGTAACTGCATTAAAGGATGTCAAACTTATTAAAATCACTTCACTGGTTTTTGAAGTTATCCTACTATTGCTATGCCTAGAAGTTTAAAAATTTAAAATTGAAGGACGAAAATTTTTTAAGGAAAAATGTTTTGAAGTTTTTGGAACTAAATTTTCATATCTTTATAAAAACACCATACGTAATCTTTAGATGCATTAAAACTGCTTTTTTTTTAATTATACTTTTATTCCTTTATTCCAGTAGTTTTTATGTTTTTAAAAATTTCTTACTTTAAACATGGCCAACATTTAAATACCATAAGAATTTTAAAACCACTGTGACTCAATAAGGTTGAGTGGAATTTTCTGTCCAACTTCTTAAAACAATTCTATTTAACGTAAATATTCTCTTTCAAAAGTACTCAAAGAAACCATTTTCAGAGAAAATCCTCAATAAACAACAACCCTACAAAGCGATTCACTTCATTTTCACCCACCAAACTCTTCATGGCTGAAGAAGTCCATTTTCAATTACCTTGATCGTGAACTCTGAGGGCAAACTCAAGGAACTTGAGATAGACGAGAGTGAACCTGGGCGAGGAAAACCAACTTTCGATGAATCTTTTTTATCCATCGATATGGACTGTAGGCAATCAGGTCGATTATTTTCGATCTGTTTTTCCTTTTAATTGCTCGAGACAAGGTAAATGAGACATGGCGCACGTGGAATGCATGCTTCGAGATCTTGATGAGTGTCATTAAAAGCTTAGTTTTCCCACGTGTTTTGACAGGAACGGAGGATTTGAGAAATCGTTTCCTTTATTGGAATGCTTCTGTTGGTTTGGGAGGGTTCGTGGAGCCGAAAATGTTTCATTCGAATAATGATTAGTGGATAAGAGATATTTCCCGCGGATTTAATTGTTCACTGGTTTTCGGGAAAGGTTTAAGTGAATTGGGTTTTAGTTGAGAAGAAATTAGGAGTGAAGGATCCCAGATTAGACTTTCTTTTTTTTTTTGGTTTTGGTAGATTGATTGTATATTAATTATGATTAATCAGTTGTTTGAACCATTTGATTAAACACTATGAAAATACCCAATTAAAGGAGTAAAGTTTTATTTTTTAAAAACTTTAATTTATTTCATTGCTTAAATTTAAACTTTAAGTTAGTATTAAAAATTATTTTTAGATGCATTTTTGTTGGTTAAAAAACTAACTCCCTTTTTTACAGTAACAAAAACTATATCATGATTGTAATTTGCTTTGGTTTTACTGAAGATTATTTATGTACTGAGTTAACTGATTTCATAGCTATATATTTAAATGGTATCAGGTTTTTTATAGATAACATACAAAGGATATTTTATACCAAGAAAAACACTATAATAATTTCCCATAGTTTAGTTCATAAAGGTTTTCATTGGTATTAGTTGCATATTTTATTAATTTATTTACACCGTGTTCTAAATTATCCATAAAATGCATTTGTTTGCCTGGGTAAAATGTATCTTGTGTTGATGAATAGGCATCCATAAGTTTCTTCAATTTTCATGCTTAGAATGGATACCCTCTATTTTATCCAAAATACCTCCACGTTCTCTTTGAAAGCAGGAGTTTTTACCTCTGGATCTAAATGCTTTTTACATAACACAATATAATTATCTTGGTTCATTACTAGTTTGAACATTGAGATATTTTTCCCGACATATGTTCAGAGCTGTGGATTTTTTCAAATTCTTTCTTTTAATAGAGAAATATATCTTTCTGAAAGACCTTCCACGTTATGTTGAGTAAAATTACGTATTACACAGTTTTTTTTTTGAAGAACACCTGACTTCTCATTGATGATCGAAAATCGGAACATCAATCTTAAAAGCACGGTCATAAATATAAATCGTTATCCAAGAAAGGCATCGATAATGTTGCATGCGTCCTCTGATGCAAAAATTTCAGTCATAAATGTAACAATAATAGCCCTTTCCTTTAATGATGCAGCAGCCAATGGTATACACACCTTTAAAAAAACTATTTAGGTGTAATAAATTTAAAATTTGGATGTAAGCTCCTCCATTCCAACTGAGAACGAAAAAATTCTTACTTATCGATGAAGACTATCAAGTGAAAATCACATATCGGATTGAAATCCCACAGTTTGAAAAGCTTTGATATTCCCTAATACCCTCTAACAACCGCTTCAATGCAAATCAGTCGGGCACATTAGTCTCTTTCTAGTGGCTCACACCCAATTCGCGACTCCCCTAAACACAGCCATCACGAGCCCGAATTTAGACATCAAAAGTGGCAACGTTCCGTGTCCCCCGTCCAAATTGGATTTGCCATGAACCGCCTTGACGCAAATCACAGCCAAGATGGTACGGAGCGCATCTATCTATCTATCCCTCGTATTAGAAAGAGGGTCAGTCGTTGTTCGCTCAATGACGCATGAAAATGGATGGATGTCTGCGACGTGATTTACCGTTTGTTGTGTGTTGTTGTACGAGGAACAGCCACCGGTTGAGTGGTTTCTTGAGCGAGAGTGTTTTTTTACTCGCACACGCGGGTGGGTTTGGTTGTGTGTGGATGGCCTGTCAAGTGTCGTGAGTGTGTGTGTTCCATTCGTGGAGGGAGAAGGAGTAGGGCGCGAGTTGGAATCTTTTCCCTCGTAGAAACGACTGCATTCGTCAAATCGTGGGGTATTTTAGGTATTGGGGTATTTTAGGAAAATTGACTCCCCAATTACTTCTTTAGACAGAGGGCTTTAGAGGAAAATGTTGGAGAGGCCATAGTCCAGCACGGGCTTTAATGCCAGGGAGTTAGTTAGTTAATTACTTCTTTATCATTTCGGGTAATTACTTTTTAGTAGTGTAACTGGTTCATTTTTCATTCATAAAAATGTAATTCAGAAAAAAGAAAATTGAAGGCTACGGAGGAAACTATGCCAGAAAACTATGACGTATCTCTTAGTGGTTTTCTTTAAAAGAAGGAAAATTTCTGAGTTTCTGGGGATATATTCTGTCTGGAAAGCAAATGGATGCAGAACTTACTTTTCTTGAGGGAAGAATCTATCTGAGCAAATTAATGTCCAAAGAAAATCAAGGTCGTTTATTTTCAAAGTGTTAAAGCTTTGAATACTTTGTAACCTACCGTAGGGGCAAATAAAAGACGTAAATTTTCTTTAAATAGTAATTTTTACTGTTCAAAATAAAACAACGATTCCATTCCCCAAATATTGGTTATGAACTACTATTAAACTTATTAAAACTGAATAAGAACGGTTCATTTTACAAACTGCAACTGACTTAGTAAAAATATCTATCGGAAAACCGAAAAACACTCATATAAAGTGGTTACGGAGTTTTTTTTAATAATTACACATAAAAAGTAACTAGGAGAAAAAAAAATTCTTGCTGGTATGATTTGCTAATCACACTATCTCACGTAGAAAATCGTTCAATTCCTTCCCTCATCCATCCTTTCTTCTCGGGGGAAAACGATTCTTTTCTCACCCTAAAATCCTCTAACATAGGTTAAAATTCCCATGTCAAGAATTTAATTTTGTCTACATTGTACACGCAGGAATACGTTATGACACGCTGTCTGGTTCTTCTAACTCTATGATTCTCTTGTGCTTCAACTGAGAAGTCGCGTCTGTGGCACGTCCTTGATGGAAGAGGGGATAATAACGTGCAAAACCGTCTTTTGTGTTCGGCTTGTGGGTCATGTTTGAAGGGTGGTGGGACGTTAAGTTGTCCTGTTGTCTGTTAGTAATTATTGTACTTTCCTTTACGGCTGGATTGGCACTTTCAAAAGCCTTGAATCCGCTTGTTTGAGGGAGATTGAAATGAAAATGAATGATTGATAACCAAAGGGTTAAAGCGGCGTTTTCAAAATTGTGGGAAAGTTAAGGAATTTTACGATTTTAAAGCTATAAATATTTTGAGAATTTAAATAAATTCTGGGGATAGCCTTGTGGACTGGGATTTGTACATCCTGCGAACTGACGTTTATGTGTTTTGATGTTTTGTTACACATATAAATGTTTTTGATTAAATTTAGAACAAGGATAATACAATTCAAATCCTTTTAAAGAATTTAACGTGGTTTATCTTTGCTTTTGCATAAACTTTTCTGGATCCTACCTACTTACCAAACATTTCATGTGAAAATGAAGAGAGAGTTTTGCTTGGGATTGCAATTAGGTTGAAATTTTTCTACCTAAAAAAATTCCAATAATTTATTATCTGAACAAAAGATTCTATTCAATGGGGATATTAAGTAATTCAAAATTTTGTCAGTCTCAATTTTGGAAGAGAATTTGAATATTTCTATGCAAAAATATGGTTTTAACTGAAAACAACAAGGCAAAGGTGATGGAATAAAAATAACTTACATTTGTTTTGAAGAGACTTTAAAGTTGACATCTTGTTAAATATGATAATTAATCATTGATTAACTTTTTAAAATTCATTTATTCAATGTCTTTAATTCATTTGATAGGGTGACCACACCTCTCAATCCCACTTACATACTCCTTTGATCGACCCAAAAAATTCTAGTAAAAACCATAACTCTTTAGAGACTAAAATTTAGTCTCTCTTAGAAAATCCCGTTCACAAATAAAAACAGATTAGGAGAGAATAAATGTGGGTGAAAAACCTTTTTTCAATAATACCGAATAACAAAATTCCGCTATAAAAAATTGTTTAATTTTTTAATGGTTTTGAAAAGGAATTTCCACCAAGTTTTTCATATTTAATAATATCAGACCTAGTGCGTGTTTGGGGGGTTAAAATATCTTTATTATCATCAATACAGTATCCACTGATGTCAAAAAGTACTAATATTTCACTTGAACTATGATAATGGCTTATGATAGAACACGATGACTGATGACTGTTTTCCCCCTTAGGTATCAAAATGAGGCCCTTGCTACTGTGTTCCGTCTTGCTCCTGGGGTCCCTACTGACCTTCGCAGCCGCCGACGGTCACGGCTGGGACTACCGCCCCATCAAAGTGATCATCAAGGAACACCCCAAGCTCATCACAGTCCCTCACTACGTCCCTTGGCCAAAATACATCCCAGTGCCCAAACACGTCCCAGTGCTCAAACCCTTACCCATAGCCAAGCCGGTACACGTCCCCAAGATAATACCGGTGGTCAAGCACATCCACAAAGTGGTGCACGTCCCTAAAGTGATCCACATCCACAAGTCTGTGCCGGTGCCCAAGCCTTATCCCATCCCCAAGATCGTGAAGGTGCCCAAGCCGTACGTGGTGCACGTCCCTAAGCACTACCCGGTGCCCAAGCCTTACAACGTGCCGATCTACGTCAGGATCCCGAAGCCGTACATCGTGCCCGTCCACAAGTCCGTCCCCATCCCAGTGCCCAAGCACGTCCCAGTGAAGGTGGAGGTTATCAGGGTGAAGCCCTTAGTCATCAAGAAGCCAGTTCCAGTGCTGTAAGTGTAGACCTCTGTTTAATACAATCTCTCTCTTTCAATACACCATTTGGATATTTAACACTTATTTGAAATTATTAATTTAAGCCATTAATTAATAAATTAATTTATTATTTAGTAAACAGTTAAGAATTAGAAAGATAGAAAAGTGTTAATATCTCATCAGCAAGCTTCCACTACTCCTTTACCCTATTGAAATTTTTAATTTAATTAAGTCATAGATTCTACATGGCCCTAAGCTGTAGATTCAAATTCTAGGGTACAATTTTTCTGTTACTAAGGTTTAATTTATCCATGAGTTATTATACTTAATGTCTTATTTTTACCACTGTTTGAACCCTAACTATGAATCGCGTTTCTAAAAATATTAACTCGAGTATATTATAACAGAGTGTTAAAAGGATATGACCTAATTCCCTAAACTTACTTTTACCACGGAATATAAAAACTGAACGTTTTAAAAAATTAGGAATTATTTCCCATGTGAACTTTTGAATTTAGTACTTCTTTAAAGCATTTAACTGTTATAAATTCCTTCTAACACCCTTAATTTAAGTAAGAAAGAAATCATGTTTAAAATGTGTACAATAACTCGTTACGATGCTTTTTTCAGTTGTCTAGAATTAAAAGTAGATAAAGAAGCATATAAGTACTGTCGTACCGCGAGGAGAAGAGCTATTGACGTCATACGATGATGCTGCGGTTGTTATAGAAACGGATTATTCCACTGAATTTTGGGGGTGATGGTAATTCACTTGGCGCTAAAATAAATGTTCCGAGCCAAATCTGAGTGGCTATCTTTCAGCTGAGTACTTCTTTCGATTCTAGAGAAACGAATTTTGGAATTTCCTTTCAAATTGTACATCTGATTTGATTAAATATTTCTAATCTGACCTTTTTCAACTGATCTGATCTATTTTAACTGATCTGATCTATTTTAAGTGATCTGATCTATTTTAACTGATCTAATCTGTTTTAACTGATCTGGTATACTTTAACTGATCTGATCTTTTTCAACTGATCTTAAATATTTCACCGAATCTGATCCATTTAATTTGATATAATGTTATGTGATTTACATCAATTTATCTGATTTTATTTTGAATATTTTATAATTTTTTGGATTTATAGTTACCGTGTTCATTAATCTTTCTTTTTAAACTCTCAAGTTGCTTATCATTTATCCTATCAAGTAGTTACCTTTAATTTTATTTGAACTGATCATATCTTCTTTTAAAGTGGACGTTAATTCATGAAAATTGGTGTCTAAAATTATCTTTCTAACCCCATCCGATCGATCACAATTGTCTCTACTATAACGTTTTTGTTGTGGGCCGACTGTACAAAATATAGAAAGCGATTATTGGAAAAAGATGGGTTGATCGAAGATATTGTAGACGAATTAGTGATTAATTTGTCGGACAACGATTCAGAATCTTTGTCAAACACTGAGAGTGACTGCAGTTCTAGTGACAATGAATTGCATTAGATTGTATATAAATGTTATAAAATATTTAAAAAAAATTAATAAATATTTCCATATTTTGTCTCTTTACAAGTTTCTAACGCCTCATTTAAATTTCAAGTATGGTGATTATAAAATTATATGGTGTGGTAAATTATAAAATTATTAATTTAAGTGATCTGAGCTATTTTATATAAAACTAATTATAACTAATTCACTCAAAATTGCAATATAAAAGCATACTAAGCGTACAAAAATGTTTCACGCCTAAGGATATTTTCGATTTTTATTAACGAGAAATTTCAAAGATAATCTATATTTTAATGTAGTTTAATAAAATATGATTATCTTATTTTCATTCGCGAAACGCGTTTTCTCATTCGCCAAATGTGCGCTTAAAAACCCAAATATTGCCGTTCAATTCATACCAGCTTCCCTCTTCTTTTGGACTCGTCTACTCACGGCAACCCTGTTCAAAGCTCTTCTCCTCGCGGTACGACAGTATGAATGCTTCAATCAACAAAAAAAAAAAAAAAAAAAAAAAAAAAAAAAAAAAAAAATTGTAATCACTTAAATAATGTTTAAAATTTCAGCACGAAGACAAATATTTTGGTTTAAAAAATGTCTTCTAAAAAATATATTCAAATTCTGTTTTTATGAAGCTAATTCTTCAAACTTGGATATATTAGAGACAGTCTCTACATATGTATTTGACAATACATAACCTGAGGTAAGAAAATTTAAAATATCAAAAGTACCATTAGTCATTAGGTCAAATCTGAGAAGAAACTTGCCTCATCGCTCTCTCACCTCAAAATTAGAAAATGCTTATTACCCCATTCATGGATATTAAACAAGTTTAATATAGTAACTAGTAACATACATTTCTTAATGGTTTTTCCAGCTGTAATTTCTTCAACCTGGGGTTAATGCTCCTCTTGTGGTGTCATGAAAGTTCAAAAATTCGCTTTTAAGAGCTTTCAAGACTAAAAGCTTTTCATTTACAAACAACACAATGGCTGGAAAATTCCCGTTTCGTAGTTTTGTTCCAGAGGCTCATAGTAAGTTGCTGATGCGTTTAAAATTCATTTAGTTCGAACGTAGAGTTCTTTTAATACGTACTTTCAACACAATTTATACTCAACGAAGCCTAACTGAAGAGAGATGCGCTCAAAAGTCCGATTGTTCTGGGATATCTTTCGCCGAAAATGTTCTAAAAATGCGGATATTCCATTGAGATGAGGATTAAATAGAAGCATTTGCGTTCTTAGAGGAATTATCAAGCAATTTCAGTGGATTACTATTATTTTTTATTTTAAATAGAAATTAGTAAAAAAAGAAACATAAGTAATACAACAGAGAAAAAAGTAGAGAAAATAAAACTATTCTTGAACGTATGATATGTTTGATTCATTTTATTATTTTTGTGTCAATTTGTAAAAAAAAATTAATAATAAATTTTTAAACATTAGTTCCTTTTACCACATTTTAAGAATTACCCAAATAGTTATATTTTAAGAGATGGGTGTGGAAAAAGTATTGAATGAATCGAAGTTCTGCCACTTTTAATTTAAAATAAATTAAGATTTTTCACGATGAGTTTGAAATTGAAAACAATCGAGCCTTTTGATGAATTTTTGTTGGAAGTTCCTAATGTTTTTCTGTTCTAGATGGACAGGAATACACTAAAGGGACGATACAAAATAATATATGTACTATTTGAACTTTTTATTTCGTCCTCATTTTCTTAAACGCTTACTTTCTCTTACTCTCTTTTTATCTCGGTGTTCTCTCTCTTAAGGCTCATTTACACTATTTCCCTTTCAATGTTCATCATGAGTGAGTGATACTCATCGTGGAATCACACATTTGCATAGGATATCGGAGCACTGAAGACTGTTCAAAAGTTTCTCTCAGGATTAGCAGTCTAAGTGGATCATTGATGTGATCTCCTTTCCTTCTTTATCTTCCATGCAGCTTTCTGAGTAATGGCACATTTATTAGACTTTTCACTTTCAATCTTCATTTTGTAGGAATCATCCAAAATGACAAGCGTAAATTGCCGCGTTTCACTCTGCGTACAGTAAACTATTACCTTTTATCTTAATCACTATTTGTTTCCAAATAGAGTCAGTGGTGAAAAGATATATAATCTACGGGTGTTGACTGCTAAATTAATATTTGTTTAAATATTAAAATAATAACTGTTTTAAGTATTAAATTGCTAGCATAAATGTCACTCTGAAGAACATAATTTAACTGTAGATTTACACAATTTAGAGAAATTTAAGGAAACTTAGAGACGAGCACGCAAGGTCTTGCGGCTAGAAAGTGACTGGGAAGTTGTTCCTGCAATTAAAAAACCCCTCACTATGAGTTTAAAGAAAAAAACATAATATGTGTGATAACTTGAACTCTTCTCTCTATTATATGCTTAAATTTTACCCTTTTGCTTATTTAGCTTGCTTAAAGGTTAAAATGGTTGATGATATGAAGAAAAAGTATTGAATACTCAGAAAAAACTGTAGAGTTTAAATTTTGTACTGTTTTAAAATTAGAAAATTACAACCGACCATCTTTAATGTAAAAACATGTAAAGTTATGACAACTTTGTAGTGGTTCAAAATACTGCCGTATCAAAGTAGCATCTGAGCTAACAAGAACCGATGAAATAGGATTTAGAGATATAACAAATATGGATTCTTCACCAGAACAAAACGTTTGCTCACAAAGCTTTGTCTGTGGATACTTTTTCCATTAAAACATACAGCGTCATCACCTCTCACTCTACTTGCCTTTCATATCCACCTTCTTATTTTGTTTCACCCTGTATAATGTAGAGTGGTTTAAGGAGGAAAGTAAAATAAAGGAAAAAATATAAAATTCTAAAAATTGACAAAGGCATTTTTTTTCAGGCTCACTCAAACTGTTTTCTAGTCTCATATCGTATATTTTAGAGCAGAATTTAAGCTCCTCACAAAATTTTTCTACTTGAGCATGATCAAATGTAATTAAAGCCTTGCAAGCACCAAACCAAGATGGACATTGAAAACCAACAACTTCTTTAATTACCTCAAAGCAACAAGAATTTTATCGCCACGAGCAGGAAAATCATTAACTGAAGAGCCCGCCTTTCTCTAAACTGCCTGAGGTCAACTACAATAAGGCTCTGAAACTAACAGGGAAAAAAAGCTGCCCTTTTCAAGTTAAAGGAATATTTAGAGCAAGCCAAGCCGCCAGTCTAGCGTGGCCATACCGCTAGAACGGAGGAGAAACGCCTGGGTTGCAACAAAAGAACGGGAAAAAAGATGTAACAATCTGGCTCTGATTGCAGAGCCATGTCGAGGTGGACAGAAGAGACGGTGAAAATTACAGTATCTTCTTCGTGAGTGTTTTTAGACGGGATTTCGAGGTAGAAAGGGAAAATATTTTACCAGGGTTATGTGTGTGCAATATGTGCCATAGTACATGGTGGCAGAGCGTGACAAAATTAAAGCAAGTTGAAGAAATCCATAGTGAATATCTCTGTCCGTGGTAATTAGTTTCACTATCTTTAGAATCAAGAATCTTTTCTTGCATGATCATGTATGGGGGAGACTGCATTCTTTTTCTAGGAGGATATGCAGTTGGTGGGTTTTTCTTATTTCAAGTGTGTAAGTTAATTTGCTTAGGAAAAGATGGTTACTAAAACAGATTTGGAATTTACAAAAATGTATGGCTTTTTTTATGTACAAAACGTGACTCTTTTGCCCCAAAATCAGCACAACCAAGAACTCTGATTTCTAATAAGAATAAAAGCAAAAAAAAGTTGCCTTTTCTTGAAGGAAAAGAAAGTTGAAATTAGGGGGAGGCTAGAAAGTACATAGTAGCAAAAGGTAGAAAAAAATCCTAATACGTAGCAGTTACGCAGTTAAGCAAATACGTAATATGTATACGTGTAAGGATGCAGGTTGATTGTATGATACAAAAACATAAAGGACAATAAAAATCAGATGGTTTCTTAAGTTTCAAGTTCGAAATTAGAGCTTTTAAGCTTTTTTTGAAAATCAAGTCGTGAAAACTCATTTTACCATGAATTCGAGAGAAATTAAACGAAAAATTTTACGCTATTAAACGACAACAGAAAAAGTTCTGTTTTTAAATGCCCTAAGAACGGCTGCAATAAAAATTTTATTTTGAGACGGAGCATAATAGGATGTCGGACTACACTACTTGATAAAGCCTGTGTGAAGAAAAAAAAACACATCCAAGAATCAAATTCTTTGTACGAATAGTCTATTGAGTCAATTGAAGTTCCACTTTCATTCTTGAGAAGTGGACATTTCTTTTCTACGCTCCAGCCCAGACGTCTTTATTTTAAGCTCTAATTACTTCCAGACGCGTTCTGTTGTCAGTGAGTTAAGAGGAGTAGTTAAGGATAATTTGATGTTTTATTGGATTCAAGGGTTATTGTAATGAGTCGACTTTTTTATTTTACCTCCAAATTTGTCATCACTTTTAACGTTTAAAGGAGATAGAGAAATTTTAATTCTTTGTACATTTCTAAACTAATCTGCAAACTTTTTAGTTTATTACAGGCCTATACATTTGCTTGGTATTGTATGCTTTAAAATTAGTATAACAAAACTTGCAAGTTATTTATCTGATATCTATTTATCGATTGAGAGTTTATCTACACCCTATTGATATTATAAAGATTTTGTAGTAACTCGAGCATATTAAAAAATTAAAATAACTTCCCTAAATGTTCCCTATCAATTTTTTACATCAAAAATATTTTAATCTGAATGCCAAATATTTTCTTATAAAATGCATTACTTTCCATCAAATTTATAATTACCTACTGGAACTCAATTTTTTACACTTCTAATAAGTTAATTTTATAGTACCTAAAGTTTTTAGTTATTATTTAAAATAGTTTGGGGACTGTCTGCCCAGTGGATTATCTTAAGGGATTTTTTTTATTTCATACAAAAGAAAAAATCAAATCAAATCTTACAGTTCTATTTTATTAACACTTGGAATGGTTTTTACAGGTACCACGAAAAGAAGCATCATGATTGGTGAAGACAAGAAGCTGACTTTAAAAAAAGTTTTGTATCTCATTCCCATTCTGTTCTTCCATGAGCTTGAATAGACTTTTGCCTTATATCTCCAGAAGAGGAAATGTTGCCAAAATTTACATGACAAGTCTCTTCGTATTTAAGGCTGTTTTTGGAAGACGTTTCCTCACGTTAACTGTGATGGTGCCAGTAGCTGTCACAGAGTTTTGGGTCGGAAGCTAATGTTTGTTCTACATGTTTGTTTGGATCTTACTCCCAAATAGAAATAATACGAGTAGATAGAACGTGGTGAAGTGATCCAAACATGTACAAGAAAGCACTTATGAAAATTCTGCTTATATTTTCTTAGTGTTTTAAATGGAAATAATACGAATTCTGATAACTGTTTAAATTCTACTTTTAGTTAAGTTACACATGGGGGAATAACCCCTTGCGAAATTACTAAAAATTTCTCAGTTTTATTCACTGGAAACGACTGTTAAACTATCACATATCCATAAGTAATTCAAATGACGATATTGATGTAGATGAATCTACCAATACCATCAATACAATTGATTGATCATATTGATAGATTCACTAATCGTATAAATCGTATCGACTTTGATTAGGTGATGTAAAAAATATCTTGAAAATGCATTTCCTAAAACTATTATTGTTCATTTCATTACACATTTAAGTAGATAAAAAGCAGCCTGCTTTTCAAACGTTAGCTTCCAGCTTGTACATAGAGGTGCTTGTGTATTATTTGTGTCGTATGGCGTATAATGGTGGAAACTGTACAAAGTTAATTCTGTGTTTTGTGCTTTTTTGTGATCGTTTTGTTTTTACTCTCAGGATTGGTACAATGAAAGTTAAAGTTCCCATTTTAAGTTTGAAGTGAATTTTTATGAAATGTAACTATGTAATATAAATTTTGATGAAAGGTAAATCAAAGAGAAAAATAACTTGCTCAATAAATTAAATTTAAAGCGTTGATATATTTAGTAAACAAAAAAGTAAAATATGTAAATATAGTTAATTTTTGAAACTTAAGAAATATTTTTGAACTGTGCCGAAGGGATGAAATATGTTTATGTATGTATACCTTTTGTAAATATTTTTCATACAATAAATGTATTTTTAAAGTTATAATGCCTATTTTACTTCTTCATATGATTGAAACGATTTAAGAAGTTTTTCAATATGAATTTTGAGTGGAACTTTATGAGAAAAAGGAGTATTAAAAATATATATCCATTATAAGAAGCTCAATTAATTAGAACAGAAATTTAATCTGAATGAGATCAAAGAGACCTCGTTAATCTAATGAACCTTATTTGCAACAAAAAAAAAGAAATTTTATTCACTAGTATACTTTATAGTATTTTTTTCAGGAATGGTTTTATTACTTTAATAAAATATAGTTTTTATTCATGAAAAAATCTAATATAACATTTATTACAATTAAAAAATATGATGAAAAAAAAAACAGATTAAAAGCATATTAATGCGTAAAATTACAGAAATTATTTCTGATGGAAATAGAAAAATAAATTACCCCTTGAAAAAATTATTAAATTTTTATTTCAGTAGTTACAAAACAACTCACTTTTAAAAATTGTTTGTACTGGTTTTTAAAAGAAAACAATCACTTATAAAACAATAATTTCAGATTACAAGTAGATTTCTCCAAATTAGTAGGCATACACAGATAGTTTCAGAACCAAAATTCAGACAAAATAGAAACCAGTTAGGAGTAAAAATCAGGTACCCAAGTAAAGGATCTTTTTTTTCAGTTTCCTTTGCCTTTATTCTATTAATTTTATAATGGTTTGTGGACACAAAGAACCAATATAAATTACAGTTGATTTCAGTTGATTTAATGCTGAATGGCTAGAAAAATGAATTAGAAAAAATTGACGTAGTATAGTGAGGCCAACTTTTTTTCTGGGATTCAGGGTTGTCCATTTCAAGTGCTATTACTACAATATCAGGATTATTTCAGTTTTGTGTGTTAATGCTGAGCTCTAAGAGGGCCTCTTACTATATAAGAGTTATAAAATACAATTGGACGAAAAAATTGACTTTAATGTCTTGCATTAAAATGATGAAAGAGTTCAGTGAGAGGATTTGAAACCATTCACTTTTTGCACAAAAAGTAAAACCTTTCATACCTAAAAAAACTGGCATTTATAATGGTTATACTTTATCCTACAGGATAGGGTGGTTCTCTGTTGCATAAATAAAAAAAAATGGTAATTTAAATTCTATAATAGTGTGTTTCTCAGCAAATTTTATCTTTACCTCTAAAATAGGATTTTATTAAACATGGATACTGAAGAATTTCCAGAAATACAACAGCAAGATTATGAAGAACCAAAAATGGCACATTATAACGAAGATAGCATGAGGATAGAATTGAATTGGTGGCAATCTGTAAGGCTTTTTCCCATTTAATTTGCTTACAGGATATAGAAGTGAACATTACAATTAAGCAAAACCCACTTTTGTTTATTTTCCTTTTAAAGACCCTATTTCAATCCTTTTAGCGTTCATTCAAAATTGCTGTCATTTAAAAAATATAATCCTAATAACTCAACATTAGAAAAAAAAAATTTCTAAATTATTTGTTCATTTTTTTTTATTAATCTCTTAAAAGTTAAAAGTATGATTAAATTACTCATATTCATGCCTTGAAGTAAATAATTCTAAAATAAATACAAATTTCATTAAAACTTTTAGTGAGAAAAATAACTTTTTGTTACTAGTCGTTTAAGTTAATTGTTAATCGTTAAATATTAAAAGGGTTAAAAACCTTTACTTTCAATTAATAAGTAAAAGTTTGTATTTCATATTCGGATGCTTTTTAGGAGTTGGAACTAAATCAAAAAGGAATTTTCTCTGGTTTTGAAGTTTTTCAAGAAGTTTACACCAAGGTCTACGTACCTTGCCCTAAGTACGGCCCTAGGGGCAGATATAGCCCTCGTGAACTGCATAGTGCATACCTACATATTATTTCACTTAGAAGTTTTTTCAACTTCATAAGACATTTAGATAACCTTTTCGGTTCAATTCCGTTAGAGTCCCCGCTAAGTATCGCCAATATCCAAATTGCTAAATATATCCAAGTATCAACACATTTTTCTGACTTTATTAATAAACTGAATAGTTATTTATCTAATTAAACATTTTAATTCAGAAGTTTAAAATTATTTATGAATATTTCTACTTTTTATACTACTATAGAACCGGGCGATACTTAGCGGGAACTCTAACGGAATTGAACCTTTTTTTCTATAGGATAGGATGAATTTTTCAGGCTTTGAAATTATCCAAGAAGTTTACATCATAGGCTAGTTCTATAAGTACAGGGTAGATATAGCCCTCCGTTGAACTGCATACATTTATTATTTTACCTAGATGTCAAATGAGACATTTAGAGCTTTATAAACCAATACTTGGTTAATAAAGACAATTTTATCTGGATCTGCTTCCCCAATGAAGAATATATTGTAAAAGCTTTGTATTGCCTACCAAACTTGGGGGTATGCAATAGTGATTGAGCAATTTTTAGTCATAAAAGGATAATTCTTGATAAAAATGAATCTCACTGTTTTACAAAATCCTTTTCAGTCTCTCTTCTTTGTGGGCTGCCTTCCCTGCATCGTCTCCATGACAGTATGCGGCGCCGTCTGCTGCCTGGGCACTGCAGTGTGTTGTGTGGGCACCACGTTGCTCGGAGCGGTCACTTACTGCGGAACATGCTGTTGCTGCAGCAACTGTTGCGGCGGTTGCAAAACGAAACTCTCGGTATGTTGGGCATTTTCCAATTCCTCTCGCAACTTGCATCTATTTTACAGTAGTCTCTGTTGGGAGAATATGACCACAGCATTCAAGCAACAATGATGTTTTATAATTGGACATGGACATTAGGGTGGAACGAAAACGGGCCAATTTCTTTTTCAGGTATTCAATTTGTAAAAGTGACGAAAACAAAATGTGAAGGTTTAATCTTTGTTTTTTACTTGTTTTGTAAAAAAAACCCCAGCATTTTTTGAAAATTTCAAGCCTTTTGCTTTCTTTTTTAACACTTTTTGATGAATTTTCGGTTTTCACATATTGATAGGAGAAAAGAGGGTAAGAGTGCGCAGCGATTTCTCCCTGTTGCCAGGGGGGGCGAGTGTGATGGCATGAACACATGTATCATAAGCTATCTTAAAAGACTGTCGTTATTACTTTCATACTTTCTGTATTTTATTTATCAGGTCAAGCACAGTTTTTTCTGATCAAATAGGAAAGTTTTTAAAAATATCTATAAGGTTGAGTTTCTCAAAACATCAACATACACTAATAGCAGATGAAAAGATATTTAATGTTTGATGTGGTCCCTTTTCAGAATTTTTAATTGGATTTCCTTCTTGAAATAAATATGCAGGCAAAAACTTAATAAACAGCCTGAGTTTTTACCAAATATTGTTTATAAAACTTTCTTCCATAATATATCTTAAGTTTCAATGCATCTTCATATGCTTGCAAACATACCAAAGTAAAAATATATATTAAATTTTGTGACAGGGACGTAAAGGAATACTGCGAAATAAAAACGAGGGACAAACATCCAGTAAAGAATCGTCCTTTTCTCGAACCACCGACAGTTCCGAAGATGAATTAATACACTGCAGTCTAAATGTAAGTCTTAGCGAGTTTTATGATCTTATTATTCTAAAAACAGGGAGATCACCACAGATATACTCAGGGTAATGTTAATATAGAAAAGAAAATTTTTACTTTTGTTCAAATCGTGAATATTTATTTCAGTTAGTTTTGCTCTGTGTGATCCTTGTCTTGACCACTCACTTTATACTCTCGTTTTTCTGGGATGTAAGACGTTTGTTGAATTTGTCACTGTGCATCAAATATAATTTTAACTATTTAACGTCCAAAAATTCCAACCGCGTAATTGAAATTAAATAATAATAGTTTTTAAAAAATTTTGTAGCAGTTGAGGGTTCTCTCTAGTGAACACATGTGATTAATCTGTACGACTCCAAAATTTATGATACAAATGTTTCGTATAAAAGTCGCTACTCTTAACACAAAGTTTGAATGACAAATTTGTTGTTGTAGTTTATTATCAGTATGATTTCAATTGTGATGCTGCTTAATAAAATGAATTAAATTTAAATCCATTTTCTACACAAAACTCCATTTGAATTACTCGTAAGAAAAACTATTGAAAGGAATTGCTTTCCCTTTTCATTTTTCCGGGTGGGAAATGAGAAAATAATTAGATAGTTTATAACAGAAATAAAGAGCTAATTAGATATTAAACATAATGTGAAATATCTTATCAGGTCCCAGATATTGATTCTCCTTCGACCTCCTCTACCAATAAAGAGGTAAATTTTTTTTTAATGTTCATCGATTGCGCAATTACAATTCAGAATTTTCTCAATTTATTAGTAACTTTTACAATACATTAAGGTTATTTTTAAATTTCTTCTCTTCATTAATGAAATAAATTTTACAAAAAATGGACGTTTTGGAGAAATTAATTAAAAGAAATATGCAAATATATTTTTATAAAGGAAAGAAAACCACTTAAAGGAATACTACGAAAAAAGGGAGGACCGAGCATTATAGATCCATCTACAGTTCCTCAATCCAACTATAAAGCGGGAAATAGCCTGGAAAGTTTACTAGATAGCACTCTAAATGTAAGTTTTAGAGCTTTATATCAATTAAATATACACACAATCTAAAGTCAAACCTGGATAAGTGGAATTCCTCAATAAGAGGAACGACTTCGACCCCCTAGAGAACCCAAATTATTTTTAAGTGGAATATCTGAACCTGTGAAAGTGGAATTAAACATTAATTTGTTCCTAAAGTCTAAAATTAACGCTTTTAGGACGGTTTCGATCGTCCAAATATCTTGATGTATATGTGTTTTCGAACAAATATTAGGTTAATGCAGTGCTAAACATTTCGCTATATGATCCATTAATAAAAGATAGAACTCATTATTTTTCTTATTTGTTGGGTATTGACAGATTTTGGGGAAGCAATGTGTAGTGTTAGTGATGCAAATGGCCACTTGATGGCGCTGCGCCGCCACATTCTTTCCCCGATCATTTGGCAGTATTTGTTGTGATTCATTCGAGACGCGGACTCCAGTCGAGTAGGACGGAGCTCCAGCAGATGTTCTTTCTCTATTTTCGTTTTAATTTTAAATAAATTGTTATCGTTATCAAATTTGAATTATTATTTCAACGAACCACTACACAATGGTTGAATTGAAGGTTTCTATACACGCAATTCATATGCTTATAAAGAGATTTGAGAAGAGAGAAATGCGAGGGAATGCTGAATAAGTGGAATGCCTGGATTAGTGGAAGAAAAATGTCTGTCCCGAGTAATTCCACTTATCCAGGTTTGACTGTAATACCCATGGAAATACCTAGTAGAAAGGAAATCCTGTTTTTTTATTATTGCCCGCGCATTGGGGTATTGGGCTGTATGACGTTTGTTGGTTCTGTCATTGTTTATATTTTCTTCTCAAAAGTTTTGAAATAAGTTTGTATAAACTTTTAATTTTAGATACTTATAATTTTACTTATTATATATATAGTAATTATAATTTTAGAGAAGAAATATTTTTTTGGAAAATTAAAATATTTCAACCTTTTTTGATTTTTCAGTTCAGAAAAGTAACAATGATGACCCGAAATCCTACTATTAAATTTTTAAAATTTATGCTCATATTTTTTTCACAAAGGAAAAGAAAATTATGTTTTTCAAGATGTTTTTGAGAAAAAAATGTCATTTAAATTTATAAATATTTTTTATGAAGGAACGAAAACCGGTTAAAGGAATACTACGAAAGAATGGAGGAGAAAAAAACACGAAAGTTTCATATGCAGTTCCCCAACTCACCTCTAATGTAGAAAATATCCAGGAAAACTTAGATAATCCAAAAGAAATTCTAAGAAAGAATGGAGGAGAAAAAAGCGCTACAGATTCATCTACAGTTCCCCAACTCACCTCTAATGTAGAAAATATCCAGGAAAACTCAAATAATCGAAAAGAAGTTCTACAAAAGAATGGAGGGGAAAGAAGCACTACAGATTCATCTACAGTTCCCCCAATCACCTTTAATGTAGAAAATATCCAGGAAATCTTATTAGATACCACCCCAAATGTAAGTATTATAACTTTATATTATAATAGGGTAAAGTGAAACTTACAAACAATGTAATACTGTTTAAGTTTCTGATCTACAATGTTTCTTTAGTTTTTAATTCTGACTATATCCGCCCATTTGCTTTGACGTTTGCTGGCTCTGTCTTTGTATCTCAAAGCAACACATTTCTATTAATGTTTCTAAAATCGCAACTGAAATGAAAGGAGTTTTCTTTAAACTCTAATTACTTTGTCATTGATTCGAAAAAGAGTCACTATTTTTAACACAATAGTAAATGACAAAATTGTTTGTGTTTCAGGAATATTATTTCAGCTGTGAAAAATGGAGAAAAAACATTAAGTAGTTAATTAATTTTAATATAAGATTGAAATTTCAGCAGGATTGAGTTCTCTAATAGCATATTAGGTCTGAACTTTAATTTCTTTTCTAACATTTTGAAATAATTTTCGATGAATCTTGTAAGAAATAAAATTTTAGAGATAGAGAAATTTCTGGAAGTCAAAAGGTATATGAGTAAAGATATTTCAACCCTCTGTTTAGTTACTTTTGAAGAAAAATGTTACGTTTTTACTGTCATACCTTACTATTAGCTTTTAAATATAAACATATATTTTTAATTAAAGGAAAGCAATCCTCTAGAAGAAAAACTAGAGAATGATGAAAGACAAACAAGCATGGCAGAATCATCTACACTTCCCGAATTCTCCACAAACATGGGAAATAGCGAGGATAGATTGTTAGACAGCTATCTAAATGTAAGTCTCAGAATTTTAAATCATGATAAATACGTGAGATCAGAGTCAAAAAGTAATACAGATTAATTAAGGCCATGAAAGTTTCAGTTATGAAAAACAGCACCCTTGGTATTTTAAAATTATATTTATTCCTCCCCTTAAATTTCTTCTAAGAATGATCCATCATAATGTTTCATGAAGTAATAGTACCGTAAAAGTAATTTACTTATTAGTTCCAAGTTGTTAGATGTCACCTAAAAACATTAGCTTTTATTTTCCCAAGGATTTTTTAAAATATTGTCTTATTCCTGCTTCTTTTATTCAAGAAATGATTAAAAGAGAAACAGATCAAAAACTATCATTCCGAGCAATTCAAATAATCTGTCAGAAGTTTAATTTTACATTCTTGATTTTGCTAAGAAAGTGTTCAAGTTTATATTGTTATTAATTTTTAAAATTTATTTATGTGTTTCATGAAAGGAGAATAACCCTGTTAACGGAATGCTAAGAAATAATGGAGGACATACAGACAGGTCAGGTTCATCTTCAGTTCTCCAACCCACCTCTAATATGGGAAATAGCGAGGAAAAATTATTAGATTCCACCCCATTTGTAAGTCTACTAAAAAAATTGTCGTAATAGGTAAAGGAGATACACACGAAATAATACTGATTATCAAGGAAAACCTACTTATTTTTAATTCCTGTTTAAATCTAGAATCTTTCATGAATTTAAATTTCTGCTCGTTTAAACTGGTTTCATTGTGAATGTAAGATTTTCTTCAATAAAAAAAATTGTGGCATCAAAAATAAATGAAAGAAATGAAGAAAGAAGGTTTCCTTACAAGTTTTAAAATTTTATCTCAGCTTACACCTTAAAAGATGAGTTTAAATGCAATGTAACTTTAATAGTCAATTTTACCATTTATACAAGTAGTATTGAAAGAGCACTTGTATTTAACGGTCCCTATTTAATTATGAGGATTGTGTTAGAGAGAAAAATTTTAGTTTCTTAAAACTAATAAAATTATCTTACAGTCTAGTGATGACGAAGGTTCCAGTTTTCGTGATTCGGCTGCGAAACCCACTCCCAACAAGGAGGCAAGGATACAATTATTATTATCATTTATAAATTTTTTTTTTGTTCTCTCCTAATAATGAAGAAAATACTAATTTTATAGTAATAGAAACTTTTTAAAGTTGTACTTTTTTAAAATGTATGATTTATGACTGGAGGTTTCCTTGAGAGAAGTACTTTTGTTTATTTAGACTAAATGATCATATCATGAAATTATGTTTGTTAAATAAGAATTACACCTAGGGTTCTGAGATCTATGAGAAAATTCCATTTTGGGGATTCTCTCAATAAAAAGCTAGAACACTAACATCAAATATAAAAAACCGAAGATTTTCTAACATCGTAAAATTTTGATAGACTATAAAAAATAAGGCTTTTGTTTACAGAGAGATTAACCCAACATTAATTTTAGTTAGATATTATTAATTTACTACATTTAGTTAGAGAAAGTTTTTTTAGTCTGAAATGTGTGTGGGGACAGAGTAAACAGAGAGAGATAGGGTAGTTGGAAAATGACAGAATAGGTAATAGAGACTGAGGTAAAATAGAGAAAGATAGATCCCCTATTATATAGTATAATATTATGGGAGAATGAGTTAATAATAGAAGTAGTAATTTTAATTTTTAACTCTTAAAACTAATAAATCTTTCATTATAGGCTACAGATGAAGATTTGCCTTCGACAACCACAGTAAGTAAAGAGGTAACGATACTGTTAACGTTCGATGATTGCACTTTAATATTTTATATTTCTTCTCAAATGTCTTCTAAAAGGATTTTCCCATTGCAATCTGTTAATGTATTTTTCAGTACAATTTTAGATCTATGTTTCTACGGAAGAGTTAAAATGTAAAGCATTTAAATAATTCTTATTTTGAAGAAAATAAGTATTTCTTCAAGAAATAAAAAAATTAGTTGTGTTTAAATTTGCATGGGACGTAATTGCTAAAAAATATGAAAAATTCAGTTATGATTAAACTTTGTTGAATGTAAAAGGTATAACTTTATTTCCTACACTAAAAATAACCCAGTGAGTTAAATATAATATTCCTTTATTTTTGGTTAAGCTTTCATGGAACGAAAAAATATGTTATTTTGATTGTGTAGAGGTTCATATGCAAAATAGTTAAAAAAATATGCCACGAAAGATTAGCAAATATATTTTAATTAATTTTTATATAGCTTATGCTATTTTATTTTCTTTGTAGGCTGGCCAAGGCCCTAAGGAGTCCTCAAGTCAACAAGAATTTTAAAAAGAAAAACCGTAAAATACTGAATTTGTTTTGATTGGAGAGTACTCTGAATCTTGAATTAATCCTCTAAACTATATCTATCACAATAATTGCCATATGGATGGTAAAGTCACCAAACTACAGTTAAATAAAGTAATAGATTATCAAATATGTATTGTGTGTTATTTCTAATTATTTTTTTTTAAAAGAAGTTTGTTTAATATGAAAATATTACTGATTACCTTCACGTAAAAGTGAGTCAACCTATTTCCTTTCCTTAATATTATTACTTGTCTTGTAAAATCAGTCAAACATCATGATAAAGTTTTAAAATTTTTCACATCTAGTTATATCAGATTGAAGTATATTTTTACAAATATGGCATACAATTTTAAAGTTAAACTATAGTAACTCAGAATAATAAGATACTATATATACGGTTTATAAGATACCGTATTAAGGCCTGACTTTGCCCCTTAGGAGTAACTTTTTGCCCCACCCGTGTAAAAAGTTTTATTGTAGATATAAAAATGAAGTTTGAAGGAATAATTGTGTGTGTTTCCTGGAAAGATCGTAATTAGTTTCTGTTCATAACCTGAAGAAATGGACTAATAATGGGAAAAACTAGTTAGTAGTATGACCCTACCTGCCCCAGTAAGCGAAAGGGGTTTTTATAATTTCAAACAGCTGTCTTATCTGTGGTAAAATAAGAGTGCAATATAAAGGGACTGTTTTTAAGTAAATTTTTAAATTTTGAGGGATTTTCAATGCCATAAGTTTAATGAAATAAAAGATTATATACCTGACATAATTTCTTTGAAGATCAAATGGTTTTTACATATGGCCTATCTAGTATATTTGCCTGAATATATTATATTGTTCTTATCTTTAAATATTTTTATTAAAATAGATTTAGTAAAAAGGACAGAAAAAGTCAGGCCTTTTGACTTTTAACATTTAAAGAAATAGTTAACTGAGTTTAAAGGTATTATGGTTGTTTTTACAATTGAATTTAAGTCGTTTATCTCAAAAATCCTAAAAACTGCATGATAGCATCAGAGAAACATTTATTGATGATAATTTTTCAACGCATACAAAAGCACATTTTGGTCTTAAATATTTCTGAGAAAACTGAAGAACTGCGCGCCCAGCCTTAGGCCGGGCGCGCACGAGTGACTAAAGTCACGGCGACCAGGATTACTAGTATCAAAAATATCATTAGAAAACAATAGAGCATTTTCAATCACATGACTTTACCTAACAACGGCCTTAGCAACGTTGTTTTTATCCTCCAGTGATGTCATGTGCGAATGCTGCTATTGGATACTTCTATGTCCCGCCCCTAACAACAGCCTTAGCAACGTTGTTTTTTTCTTTGTCACCGTGACAAAAGTCGCCCGTGCGCGCTCGCCCTTAGGCTGAAAACAACAATGTCAATAATAGAAAGAAATAATATCAATATTAATTTTAACCGGATTTTTTGTTATGTTATGAATTTCGTTTCTGGTTTCTCCACAAGTTCCTTGAGTTACTTTTCATCCGAATTATAGAGAGAAACCATTCTGAATATGAAATGGATTGTCTTGAATTTTAGGTACTCTTCCGTTATCGCTCCCAAACGCCAAAAATTCGAAATATTAACAAAACAGCAAAGTAAATGTACAGTTATACTACTGGCAGCAATAAAAATTGGCGATATTTGAATTTTTGGTATTTGAAACAGCTTTGAAAATTTTAATAGTGTAGGTAACGGAACTGTACCGAATTATGTAAAGAATAGTATTTTAGGTATACTTATGGATTAGCCGACCAAAAATCTCGTCAATCGGACTTTACTTTTAAAATTTTAAAAATTTCACATAAAACATATAAAAATTAAAAGCAACTTTTAAATGTTTTGAAAATTTAGTGAATTATATTTTATTAAAGAAAATTTGATACATAATTTTATTTAGTAGTTGAAAAACAACTAACTTTTTTATTTATAGTTCTAGTTTCAAAAGTAAACAATCACTTTTCAAAGCATTTTCAAATTTTAAGCAGACACAAAATTTATCTTGCTACAGTAGTTATAGGAAATATATTTTAGTTAATAAAAAAACAAGTAAAATTTTTATTTCATAGGTACTTTTCATAGATGTTTTTATCATAGCAATTTAATGAGTATTTGAGTTATTTCTGTATAAAACCAATAAAAAGCATGTTTGTAACTAAATTAATAGGAAATAAATTTTAGTATGAAATAAAGTTTAAATAAAAGTAAAGAAATAACAAAGAAATAAAGGGGTAACTAAAGTACCTCACACGAAACTTTTTTACATATGTTACGAGAAAGGTGATTAGCTGGATATTATTAATAATGAACAAAGTGAGGTGGGCAATGAATTCAATGACATTTATCAATGAGTATTTATGACTTTGCCCGAAATACGCGTGCATTAATAATAATGCATGTATTTATCACATTGAACATAACATATATAAGTATAACCATAATTATAGTTATAACCAGAAAATATGATATGTTTCTCAATCTTAATAACTAGTTACCAAACTTTTTTCTGCACTGCCTTAACCCATCAATGTATCAACATTGTATCTAATAAATTAAAATAATTTCAGCACACAACCATTACAAGGAATAAAAAATGAAAAATGGAAGCCATGTCGTGAGTAATTTTTTTTACTTAAGTTACATGAAGAATTTTTATTTTATCATACGAATAGAAAGAGACTTATTCGTTAGGGAGGTTTTAAACGCTTGTGAAAGGCTAGTATTATTAGTAAATTTTATTTGTTAAATTGAAGTTGATGGCGTGGTTAAAATCAGTATTCCTCAGTTTTTGCTACATAAGGACCATAATGATTCTTTTACTTCCTCTTTAATTCGAAGTGTTTAAAATTTAAAAGGAATTTAAAAAAAAATGAAATCATGGAAAACTTTTCTAGTATAAAATTTACCTTTTGCACTAATACTTAAAGCTAGAAAGCTCTACTTTATTATTCCCTTGTTATCTTTCTTTTCTAAAAATTTGACTTTCTATTACATTAAAACAGGAGATCCTCAACCCTAACAATTCCTCCGCAATCCAGTCACAATATGGAAAGAGTAAAAGCGGCAAAACCGAAGGGCTGGAAAAGAGTAAGACTTACTTTTTAGTGCTATCGGGATAAAATTTTGATCTAGAACACATTTTTTCATTCATTCTAAAATGATGCAAAAACATATAATAATCTCGTATCTCTATACCTTTAAAGCTATCTTAGATATTTCAAGCAATAGCAAAATATTTGCGAACATAGAAATAGCAAAATATTTGCATTTTACTTACACCACTTGAACCATAGTTTCTAAGGTAATCTTAAATTATTTTTGCTTTTAATATCTCAGTGACTTTGGAAAATATCTGTAGCTACTGTATAGAGTTGTGAGCGTTTTTGTTCAGAAGAATAAAATAATTTTTCATAAAACGATTTCTTTAAGGGAGCTTGATATTTTTTTCTGTACGATTGCTATTTTATCTTCAAATTGGTATCTTTTTATGAAATTTCTTGATAAATAAGTGTCTAGAGAAAATATTTAAGGAATAGACAATTGGGAGAGCTGGTTTTGAAACACCCTGCATATATAGCAAAACTTTTGAAACACTTACGTACATCGTCCTGCTTTTACGAGATTTGTGCGCATAATATTATGAATTCTACAGTTCTTTCATGCATATCTTTTGAGCATTTCAAACTCATTTGATTCAATTCAATTAAAAATGGGGTGAAACATATTAGTCACATCACAAAAGCTTTCATATAAGGAAACATTTAGTTAAAAGTTTAGAATAATATGTTTGAAACGGAGTTCAGAAAATCAAAAACTAAAATATAATATAAAAATATATAAAAAATAAAGTAGTATATTAACACAAAACAAATTACCAAATTTGGATATTTTAGTGAGAGTTCTTTTGAAGCTTTGATGTAAATGAAGAATATTCATAAAAGCTCTTCAATGCGTTAATAAGTAGTTCCTCTTTCAAAAGACGCATATTAGTTCATACATTATCACTACGAAATTCTGTCAAGTGTCCAAAGTATGAAAGTATCTGAAAATATGTTTTTAAAAATATTTGATAAAAAGATTCTCCTACTTGAATATTTTCGAGATAGAAAGTTTCCTTCCAAAACGTATTCTCATTCTGGTGTTGAAGAAATTACCCAAAAATGGTCTTTTATATATTTTCTAGACTCTTTGCTATCTGGGATGCCTTTGCCTTCAGGGATGTACATGTGGTTGTTATTATTTAACTTGCTGCTGTTGCTGTAACAAGTACCGTTTCTGCTGCGGTCATTGTATTTCTGAAAGAGAATCAAACGAGGTTAGTAACTACGTAAAACCATATTGTAAAACTTAAACTTAGTTAATGACTTTTTACATCCTACTTAAAACTGCTCTACTATAGTTATATTTATCTAACTTCCCTCCTGAAGGAATAATAAGTACAAATGTAAAAAATATTAATAAAAAGTTTTTTATAGGATATATTACTGGCTTCAAGTGATCAAGTTGCTACTATGTCATCTAATTCTAATGAGGCGGTAAGAACTTTGTGAATGTTCCTCGATTAAGCGTTTTTTAGGTTTTTTTTTGTTCTGATATAATGTAGAATGAGTGCCTTTAAAGTATGAATTACTATCCAATTTTACGAGCTAATCTAGTCTAGAATTTATTTACTTTTTCCATATAAATTCTAATTACGTGAGATCTGTTAATAACATTAATATTTAAATGGAAATTAAGCATGCATAACTTGCTAAATTTAATCTATTAGGTATGTGAGCCAGTTTTTACGAATGAAAATGTGCTAATACTTAAAATAAATAATAATAATTTGTGTTTTTATCCTTTTTCTTTTTTGTCTTTGTAGGCTGGACCAAGTCGCGACCAGTTAACCTACATACCTCGCCCAATAAATCGAACGGCATCCTCTGAAAAGTCTCCAGCCCCTTTGAAGAAAATAGGAAAATTCTGAACTGGTCTCCAACAGGACATTTGTGATAGAAGACACAACAGCATTATTATTACTACTCAATGCAGTTGTAATATTTTTCATCAGAATAAAAAATGTTCGACGGTATATTTAAAGATGAGTGTGCTATACACAGGGTTGGCACGGTTTAAACCATTTGGTTTAAACCACGGTTTAAACCAGGCATGGCCAACCCGCGGCCCGCGGGCCGCATGCGGCCCGCTTGATATAATTTTGCGGCCCGCGAGAATTTTCGTAAGTTTAAAAAAAACAACTCTTTTTTCGAGCTATAATTTTCCTTTAAGAACAATGTTTAGTTGCAAAAATGTCCCAAAATTGCCCACCTCAAATGTATCTCCAAAATTCGGACTAGGTGTACCAAAACTAGTTAAAATCTTGTTTTTTGAGTCAAATTTTCAAAAATTTTCTGGGGGAGGACCCCCAGACCCCCCTTTGGTACTTGTATCTTTATTACTAACAACTTTTCTTACATTGTAGTTGTTTAGGGCGCAAATTCTACTTAAAAATTTATTAAAAAGTTACATTTGACCTATTAAAAATGCGTGAGAGAGGCTGGGGAGTAATTTAGGGCCCCTCCCGAAATAAATTTCTACATGAGCCACTGATCTCATCAATACATATTCAATATCTTAATTACTGTCACTATATCACACCACATACTTGCATTCATAAATGTAATAATTTAGACGAAGAAATAAAGTATCAATTAATTTTGTTTTTATTTTTCACTACAAATTGGGGTTTTTTGACTTCGTCTTCAGACTTGAGAGATTAATAAAATGACAGTAGTGCGTATCCACCTAACTTAGTTTCACGTAATTCAGAATGTTTTTTTTAACCAGCACCTGTTTAATACCTAAACTCCCTAATCTAAATACTCATTTTATACTTTTCAACTTATGTCACTGTCATTCTGAGCAGCTCATACCTTAAAATTTTATATGCGGCCCGCGGGAGTATTGTGGTTTTCCAAAGTGGCCCTCAAGATCATTTGGGTTGGCCATCCCTGGTTTAAACCAAATGGTTTTTTTCATAAAAAAACCAAAATGGTTTTTTTGGTTTTTTTCCAAAAAAATTTTAGCTAAACTTTTGGGTTTAAAGTCATTTATTGATTCAAATATTGTCTTTTGAACAAAATATGTTGAATGCTTCCGACATTAATGCTGTAAAGCTATGCAATTTTTTGAAAACAATTAGCCAATTGAAATTTTCTTAGAAAAACCTGGAGTAAAAAACCTGGAAAAAACCTGGAGTAGTTTGGTTTTGAAACTTGTTTTTTTTTAATTCATTAAGAACTAGATATTTGAATGCATAATAAAAATCAATTGTTTTTTTTAATCAACTAATCACCGGATTTTTAAATTTGCATTATAAAGAACCACTTGGTTTTTTAATGCTCTTAAAAGACTCCCTTGGTTTTTTTTTTTTTATAAAAAACCAATTTGTTTTTTTTTAATTCATTTAGAACTAGACTAGATATTTGAATGTATCATAAAAACCGATTGTTTTTTTTAATCCATTGGATTTTTAAATGTGCATTATAAAAACCAGTTGGTTTTAAATGCTCTAAAAAGAATCCTTGGCCTTGGTTTTTATGAATAATGCCTTGGTTTTATTTATAAAAAACAACTATTTGTTTTTTTAATTCATTAAGGAACTGGATATTTGAATGCATAATAAAAACCAATTGGGTTTTTTAATCAAATAAGCACTGGATTTTTAAATATAATATGCATTATAAAAACCAGATGGTTTTTTAATGCTCTAAACAGACTCCCTTGGTTTTTTATGGTTATGTATAATTTTAACTTTTTTTAATTAAATAAAATTAATTTTAATTAATTAATTAAGTCACTTAGTTAATAGCTGAATTGATGAACTATTTATTCAATGTATTCATAAATGAAAACAATCAGAAATATTTGTATTTATGTGTTAGGGAAGAATTTCAGTAAAAAAACCCGGTTTAAACCAAAAAAACCTGGTTTAAACCAAAAAAAACCGGGTTTTTTAGGTTTTTTTGAAAAAAACCTGGTTTTTTTCCAACCCTGGCTATACATATAGGTACATACAACATGTACTTAAAAAGGTTTTGTTATAAAAAATGGTTAAAAAAGGGCATAATCAAACAATTTGGACTAAATACTTCATGGTGTTGAAGAAAACTTTTGAAAATAATAGACTAATAGTAAAAATTGCAAAAACCAAAAATAAATATATTTTGCATTTTTTGGAAATTTTTTTTCCTTACAGCAGTAAAATATATTATTCTCATCTTAACTATAAACGAATTTCAAGGGGACTTTTATTAAACATTGCTGAACATAATTATTGTGTCTAATTAGAAAATGCTTAGTTAAAATTTGTGTTATTGATTGTTTTCTTTTAAAAACCGTGTTTTTCATGATTTTGCAGATCTTTATTCCTTTAAAACGATACTAATCGGTTAAAGTTATACAAGTTATCAATTTTATTATTGAGTACTAATGCAAATAAAGGCAATTTTTCCTCTCTATTACGTTTAGGATACAAAAATTTCGTTTTTGTTTTGCTCAAACCTATTAAACAACTTTTCATATGAAGTATAAAAGGGTTAAAATTTTTCTAAATAAGGAGAACAAAAGTGATAGAAAGGTATTTTATCTAAGATAAAACAATATAAAAGATAAGAATTTAAAATCAATATATTATGCTCATAAAGCTTTCAAATAAGTAATTTTTACGCAGTGTTTACCCTTGGATTAAAACCGATTGATTTTGTTATTTTAGTCAAATAAATTTCAAGTCAAATGCCCCCAAATGGGTCTTTTGTATCGTCTTCACTTTTATGTGAATGACAATTATTATCTTTATCTTATACGTTACTGAAAAGCTATTTTTATTCCCTTTGTAGGTTGGATAACAACCTAAGCACTTTCCTACAAATAAACTGGAATTTCCTAAAACAAAAAACTGAACTTTTTCTAATGGAAGCAAACGATACATCTTGATTTAATCAGCCAAAACCATCTTTTACAATAATATAGGTATAAATGGTTAAATAAAAAGTAATAGATACAGCAGTAATTATTCAGTGTGTTTATTGGACTCCAATTATTTTTCATAAAAGAGAAAAAAATCTGTGGGCATGATCTAAAAATTCTCCAGTACCTTTAACCATTTCAGTTTTACGACACATTATCTTTTAGGATTAGGATTTAATGGCAATCTCGGTCGCTCGCTAGGACTGAAAAAGTTTAAAAAGAAAGAAAAGATTCTGAACTGGTTTAAAAATGGGGATCATTGTATCATTGTAACAGATGGCAGCACAACATGTATGATAGTACAATTGAATCATCAATTTGAAAAGGGAATAAGTCCAAAACCAAGTCTTGAGAAAATCGAGGAGAAAATTAAAAAAATAATAATGGAATTTTCATTGTACAACCACAAAATTTGTACTGAAAATTCAGGATCCCATTTAGAATACAGAATAATCATTGAAAATACACATAAGTATATTCAAAAATACTTCACAGTTGAAAAAACGTTGATGGACTTATTCTCTTTTTCAACCTTATGGAAGTTTAGATAGAAAAAAAAATCTAAAATACCACTTTAATCGACAATTAAATTATATTTCAGCTTAGTTCACAGCAAGAAATGAAAAATAGAAACACGAATAAAATTAAAAACCTCTACTATGAAACTGAGCAATTCGCAGGCACTATTAATGGAGTAAGTAAATATCAATATGGAGTCAAACATTCATTGGATAGAAAAAAAAAGGAAAATAACTTTTTAAATTAAAATCAAAGCTAAGTCTGCAGTACAAGGAACCCCCTTAAGGTTTCCTCTATTGAAAACCTGAATTTAAATATAAGATTTTTAACTTTCTTAAAGAAAACTAAAGTTTGAAAAATGTGAGAATCTAATTGAGGAGAATAACTCTTTAGCCCCCCCCCTATATTGTAACGTCCCAATCTTTGTGATTTCTAGTGATTTCGAATGACTCCTCATTGGGTCTTCGTCAGGGCCGTGTGGTAGATTTACCCAGTATGAGGCAAGTCCTAGAAATGCCGCCCCTTATGTATTTTCCCTTTAAATAATTGATACTTCAAATTAAATAAGATTAATTAATGTAAATATTTAATTAAAATTAATCATAAATAATTTATTGATTAGTAAATAATGATATATATTTAATTAGTAATTAATGATACATAATTAAGTCCCCCAATAATTCTCTAATTATGGGGGAATTGCGTTGTAGCTTGTAGAAAACTAACCAATTTCTAGTAATATAATTAAATTACCATTAATTAGTTTCAAAAAGGGCAATTATTTTTTACACGATTAAAAACACTTTTTTTTTAGCAATAAAAGCAACATTTTGTGATTTTCATATACACTGCATCCTTGATAATTCAGAACTAACGAGAGAATTTCTAACCTAAACCATCATTCTAAGAGGGGTAGATTTAAACACTCATTTCATTTGAACACGTGAGTAAATTATTCAAAATTCATTTTTAGAAACAACCAAATTTATCGTACTTTAAAGTTTAAATTTACAGCAATCAATGAAGCTTGATATTTAGCACTTTTACGTTTCCCCCCTTTAAATATCAGTTTTTAATACATAAAATTTTTAGCTAATTTTTAAAACTTATGAAAGTGTTTAAGGTGAGAAAAATTCTAATAATTATATTGCTCATTATAAATAATCAGTGAGAAAAATTTTAAGAACTTAGTTTTCTTCAGTATTTAAGGAACGTGAACTAGCTAGCAACTCAATACTCATCTCATTACAAATGTATTCAATCCGTTCGAAACTTCGTGATAGAAGTGTAGAAATAGTCCCTTTTCCCCCAAGAGAAACAGTTTTTTATTATACAAGAACCCTCAAATACCGTGTGGTCATTTTTTTCTTTTTTTTTTAATTTCCCTAATTTCGTTTCCCTAATTAATGCGATTGACAGAAACTCAACTTACCCACAAAAAAAGGTAATCCCTTCTGAAGAAAACCAAAAGTTATTTCCACAATCTTGGGCAAAAATATAATAGAAAGACAAAGAACCAGACCAGAAATTATTTATGTTTTGACACCCCCTGTCTTTTCGCGCAAGGCCACGGTAGTTAGTGTGTCCCTTTTCTCTCTGCACTCACTCCCTGCCATCGACCCACCCGCCATCTGAGGAGGTAGGGCCCCTGAAGCGTGTTTATTTAGTATGATGGGATGTGGTTTTTGAGGGAAAATATTTCTGTTTTCCTACCACAAAAACATGTAAACAAATTGCAGAGAAAGCTCCATTGGAGTAAAAAATAAAAATTCCATGGGAATTTTGCCGCCCTCAGAAAAATGCCGCCTGAGGCAGCTGCCTCTTTGCTTCATACCACCACACGGCCCTGGTCTTCGTCAGTGCGGCTTCAACTATAGCACGTTTAGCAGAGGCTTAAATTCCAATCGAAGTTGTTTTATTTCAAATTGGCTTTCTAATGCTTTGCTCAAAAAGATGGCAGCACGTAATTCATCATTATTATATTTCAATTACATTTAAAAGTTACAATACTTATATATAGATGGCAGCACCACATTTTAAACATTGAGGAGTAGAGTCTTCCTGTAGATTTAGAAAGTTATAATTTAATGAGAGTTTAATCGAAGGACTGTGTTATTTTTTGCGGAAATTAAAGAATTGAACAACAATGAATTTTTTTAATCCTTACATTTAATGGTCCAATCTTAAAATTAAGACTTAATATTTAGGGGTTTTTTAAGCAAAATACTTTCTTTGTTTATAATGATCGAATCAAAAAATATATTCTATTGATAATTTTGAAGTTTGAAAGAGCGAAATATTTCCCATTCTTCTAAGCAAGTGAAAAATGTCTCATTGGGTCTTCCGTCTTACAATCCCTCTCCCATAGCAGTGGTTTTCTCAACCTAAAGCAGTTATCCAGACCAAATTAACTGAAAATATCATTATTGTGTTTACCATGACATAGTTCAATGTAGTTAATTTAAAAGTTTAAATATTTTACGAAAATTTGTGATGAGTAATTGTGCAATACTTTAATTTCCTTCTCAAATGATAGTAGTAACATTATCTTACTCAATATTTGGGAACCTTTAACCTTTAGGACTTAGGACAGTCATCAGAACGGATTGTATCATACCATTTCGTAAAAATTTCCCTCTGCTCTTGAGCTTCTCTCTGATTTTGAGCATTCCTTTGCTCTTAAACATCCTTTACTCTTCACCCTCTTTTTGCTCAGGAACATCTGTTTGCTGTTTAGCGTTTTTAATCTTGATACCTTTTGATTCACGTTTATTTATGCCCATGCATGGCTATTTCGCAGGAACGGATCTCATTCTTCATGATTGCCTCTATAACTTACAGTTGACTCCGCTTTATACGATCACGTTTAATGTTATTAATCGGATAATCTTATCAAAATTGATCGGTTCTGATAACGATAACTCCTATTTATGAGTTTGTATCACGAAACTAACGTACCAAGAACATATCACAGAAATTTATTTATGAATCTTATGAATGAAAATGTCACTTGAGAAGCTGGGGAGGAGAGAGGGGTCCATCTACATCTCAATAAATCTCACCAAGGTTTGAGCGAGGGGTCCAAAATTAGAATTTAATTTATGATCGTCCCCTAAGCTTAATTCTGTTCTCTTTTGTCTCACAAATCTGGTTCTCTCCACCCAAACACCTCACGTAGCTTTCAAAACCAAGAGTTCAATATTCCAGGAAAACTAGGCCTAACAACTAAACTTATAGAATAACCGAGCATATTCATCAGAACCGTCTATTTTCAAGCGCACCGAATCGCCATTTAGAAAACCGATACAACTCCGCGTTTTTTCTCCCTCGGGTCACCTCAGAATTTCCTCTAAGGAGCGAATTAACGACCAATGTGTGTTGGCCAGCAGCAGTAGTAAAGTGTTCCATAAACACAAGAGAGTCTTTAATTGAGTTGAAGAGAGTGAACTGAATTCATTCGATTTCTCTTATTTGGTATGTGGGCTTTTCGCGTGTTTTTTATGACCGTCTTTCTTTCCTCGTTCAATGGAGAGCACTTTCTCTTTTATTTGCTTCGTTAGAATTGCAAAGCAGCAGGCCTAATCATTCAGAGCATTCCCGAACTCGTAATTTACCTTTTGTGAGACTCTTCGGAAGCGGTTTTTTGACATTCATTGAGCCGTTTGATGTGTCGGTGAGTGGGTTTGCTTTGTTTGATGAAACTTGAAAGGAGATCAAAGTGCCTTTTAGATGGAAAGAATACAGTAATAGAGTACTACTTGAGACATTTTGTAGACACTCTAACTTGTTTTCTACTAATTGCAAGTAACACGTGTTGTAATAAGGGACAAACACAAATTATAGCAAGTAATACGACTTCCTCTCCCGTCATGTACCAAGTAGTCACATTTCATCGACGACCCCTTTATAAAACTTTAAAAAACTTAATTTTTATTAAAATTTTATTCACAAGTTTTGCTTCTAATGAATTCGTATTTGCTATGACTTTTGTTATATCAAAGGTAGAAGTGAAAAAATCCTTAGCTTTAGAGGATCCTGTATTTATGACTTGGCACGCTGTGTCACACTTGCAGTACCTACTCACACAATGCAGCATCTCTTTCTAGGTCCTTGTGGATTTTAATTCAGAAGGAGTGAGAAGATTAGAAAAAAGGGGAGAGTTTGGGATGGATAGAAAGACAAAAAGGGAAAAGGAATAAAGAATGTGAACCCCCGAAATTAAATCCCTTTTTTAAAAAAATACAGCCCTAAATAATAAGGAGTTTTGAAAGCTTTCACCCGGCCCATAAACATTCGGTACTGTTTTACGGAAGTATTTAATCTTTATCAATTCAAATTTCATGATTGATTTCTTTCAATTTGAATTTTAGTTCTATCACAAACTTAATATTGTGAGTATACTTGAAAAGAAACCCCCTATGAAACAAAAGAAAAACCTTTCATTTAATACTTAAAACGATCTTTACTCTTGATTACCATTTAATCCCTCTTAAATACTTTGTACATAAATTGCTTTTTAAATGAATGCAAAACTCAAAATTTCTTTGTAAAACATTAGATTTCTTTAAAAAATATTTCGAAAATTTGATAGATTTTATGCTTATAAATCTTACAAAAATAAAACTTAACACGTATTCTCATCAGGTGAAGTAACTCGTACGATAGGGTATGATATATTTGACGAGTTTTAAATTTAATCTGATTATACAGACTGCATAATTCAAAACACATATCTTCTCTTAGAAGCTAACTGAGATAATTTTTCTTCTCTTGTCGTTAAGAGTGGTTGTTTTACAGAGAACGTAAAACAGGTTGTCCATAATTAGACTACCCTATTTAAAAGCTACCGCGTGACAGGTTCTTCCGAAAAGGTCTTTTTGCTCCTCCTGGACGGTCTAGACTTTTTTTTTTGAAATTGCCCTTTGACGGTAACAGTATGCACAATTCTTTATTGTATCAGAATGAAATATTAATTTCATTATAAAAGTTCCCAATAACCCCCCCCCCCAGTTTCTTATTGACAGATTTTATCTTAGCGGCTTTAAAAAATGCTAGAATTATGATGAAAATTATGTTCTATTTTAAATACATAACAGACTTGGATTGGAATCATTCGTATTTAACCCTGGTTTCTAGGCGTTGGTAGCCAAGAGAACTCACAAAAACTTTAAAATTAGGAAGAAAAAAACTGCTAAGCTTTTGAAAAAAAAATCTAGCTTTGTTAATCAAATTTGTAAAGCTTTCAAAAGGACGAAGCTTTTGAGAAAACAAATTGTAAGCCTTGAACAAAGAAGACCTGATTCGCGAGGCTTCTTGGAAAACTTCTGGATTTATTAGGAAAATGGACTTTTTTGTCCGTTTTGGTTAGTGAGGCTTCTTCTTTAAAATATGAATGAGTTTTGTAGAAGCAGATTAAATTGACACATTTTCCTAGGAATTGCAATATTTGCAGCCCAAAGAAGCTAAATAGTTTTTACACTCCCAAGATGGAAAATACAACCAGGGATGCTTAGGGTGACCAAACGTACCGCTTTTTGACTCTCTGTACTGCTAACCGAATGTCCTGCTTTTTCACTAACTTCCCTCCTAAGTCCCGCTTTTCTGCCTTAAGTGTCATCAAACGAGAGAAATGAGACGAGAAACGAGAGAAAATCTAATTTTTCTTTCAATTTGGGAGGGGGGGTAATCATTTAAAAGTTCTTAATTGATAAGCTGAATGATAACTCATTTATTAGTTTTTCTTTCAAAATTTAAAAACGATTGATTTAATAAAGTATATTACAGACGGGTTTGCGTTCAGGATGTTCTTATAACATTCAACCCCCCTCTCAAAGTTTTGGTAATTAGTTTTGTACAGTTTTTTCCCCTTCAAAATTCTGATGCGTAGCAAAAAATCATTCCATCCCGATTGAGTTCAAACACTATTTAAAGAGTCAAACTTACAAAATTTACCCCCAGACCCCCTATTTTGACGGATTAAACGTGATACCTTACAATTTTTTAACTGAATACGAAGCTATAATCCCCTTGTCAGTAAAACCCCTCTATGATGGTAAAACCTGGTCATATTACGGATGCTCTTTTTTGGATTAAGTGAGTGATAAAACATTCGTCTCCTTCACACGTTAACCACATCACGATCCCCGAAGAATTAATGGAGCAAAATTAACTTTCACCAAACCATTCATCATCAAGCAAGTGATCCTCCAACAACACGAGCATTGCATCAACCAGGAAGAGCTTCAACGCTACCCACCACCGATACAATTATCGGCACAAGGGAATGATGACGAAAGAACAAGAGAGAGATCAACTAAGAGAAGAAAAAAACTAAATGGGTTAGTCACATTCTCCTCACTGATATTTATCAATCAAGTATGTGATCGCCGATCGCCTCCTTTTCATTGCGATTGGTCCTCCTCCCATCAGCATTGTGTTGTAATTACGATGCACGACCATGCTTCTGTGTGTGTGTGCGTTAATTCCAGCCTAGCAGCAGCAGGTTTCGGTAATTATAGAATTAAAAATAGCCTCGTCCAGATACTCATTGGCGCCGTTATGGAATGTTTAGCATCTGGAAGAAAGACACCTTAATTGGGGGACGTGGTTCTCATGTAATCCAATTGTTTGAGTGGAATAGTCGATCAGTATCGAACATGTTATCGGTAGTGTGTGATCCAGGTAATTGAACGGTCCAGAAATAAGAAAATTATAACCCATTGCAAGTTTGGTGTGGAGAATACATTGAGTTATAGTTTGATTGTTATTTAAGAGAGAATAGTCTATTTTTGATGGTGTCTGTTATTTACCTGAATGAAGTGATTCATTGAACGTTTTATAGTGATATAATGTTAAGTATTCTATAGATATGAAAGAGCGAGAAAATAACAATAAGAATTAACTAAGGTTGCCGTGTGTGAAGGATTTCATTCACTTTTATTATGCCTTAAGAACATACTATTCAGTTTGGGCAACTTGACATGTAGTGAAAAGTTCAAGTATTTAATTTTCAAGTAGTCAGAATTACCTAAGTTATTATAACTTCCAGTGTTTTTGTGAATTTTATCAGAAAACGTTTTTGGCTATCAAAAGGTTGTTCTATTTTCTAATTAGAATTAATGTAAAAACAATCATTCACGTTTAAAGTGAAAACATCTTGTTTAAAAGTATTGTTAAAAATCCTACAATTACTGAATATTTATTAATTACATAACACATCTGTTCTTTCATTAGTTTTACACGATTATTATTCAGCTGAATGGTTTTCTACCCTGTAAAAATCCTGTAAAATGTACAAAAAAGGAATAAACTTGTATAACTTTTATGCTCATAATTTTAAAATTTTGTTGCCATCCATTAAAAACTAACTGGGAATCCACAGTTAGAGAGAAACGATACCCAAGACATTTTCTTAATACAAATCAAGATTCGAAACCTAGCTAATCTTAGGGACATAAAAAGGAATAACAGGTTAATAGTATAATCTTCTTATACTTTTTTTAACGGTTAATTATGCTAGATTACTGTCAAATGCCAAGTCGTGATGAACTCTTTTTTAAGTGAGAAACATCTGCTTTTTAAAAATAGTTTTATAGCTTTTTTTTAACCAGGCATTGGTAAGTATGCGATTCAAAGTATATTTTAAGCCGCAGGAGTCGTATAAACTAATTTTAGGAATAAAAAGAAAGAAAATGCTAATTAAATGAAAAAATAACGGAAATCTTTTTGAGATTGCTTGTTTAGAATGCATATGCATAAAGAAATGGCACGAGTTAAAATAGAATAATTGATAAACCAAAATAAAAGAAGCTCAAACCACTATATATAGTTTGAAACCTGAAAAATGTAATTTACTTTTTAACAATTTTTTAAAGATAGAGGCTTTGTGGGCAGTGTCAGGATACTGTGCAAAAGATTTGTATAATATTCGAAATTTTTAAAATATGAGTAGAAATGCTAACAACATCATTTAGAAATAAAACTTCATACCATAAAACCTTAAAACGTAACCTATCGTCTAATATCTTGAATAAAAATGAACTTTTTATCTTAATTAGGAAAGAAAAACCTACAAGAACGAAAATTTTAAAATTATCTTTGGAACTCCGAGAGCCGTATAAATGGAGTGTGCGAGACATTAAGTAACTGAACCTCTGTTCCTGTATCAGCAGTTTCCTTACAAAGGTGTATTTTTTGTAGATAAGCTAACTCAGATACTTTTAAAATGTTTTTTTTCTAGTTTAAAATGTTTTTTAAAAGTATCTGAGCTAGATTTTTGTATTATAAATAAAGGTTTCAGTCACATTCGTTCTATTCATATGATACTCTATTCTTATCTTCTAAGTTACTTCATTAAAAAATCAACAAAAACAAAACTTGGTATGATGGTGGCTTTAAAAAAAGAACGTGCCAATATTATATATGTGTCATAGTTTTTACCGTAGGAACCAGTAGAAGCTTTTATCGGTTGGGATTTTTCCTTGGCCCTAATAACTATATTACTATAGAATGTATAAAGAGCTAAAGAGTGTGAAAAAAAATAAGGTTTCTTGAAAAAAGAAAAAGACTTTTCTGGATAAATTTGCTTTATTTTCGTTGAGATCTCTCTTTTTACAATGATAACCTGAAAATGACAGATTAAGTCGTAACTTTTCCGGCATTTTGCGTTTTGATATGCGACTTGAAGTCAACATTGGGTCCCATTCATTTGTATTGGATGTAGGTTCAAAGAAGCTTATACAAATTTGTGAAACACTTTCACACTGTTTATGTCAAGAACCGAATTTACAAGTTGGAAATAATTTTTTTCTAGTATTTTCTTTTCGGAACTGTGTGAATACAATATGTTTTTAAGAGTAATATTTTTATAAACCAATCATAAAAAGTACTAGAAAACGGGTTAAAACTTATGGTTTTAACTATGTCGGACTTTTTCTGTTCTATCTATGAGATTTCTGTATAATGCTTTGATAGATTTATGAAACAAACAAATGTTTTAACGTATAGAACCGTAAAATCAGAATAGTTGATAAAAGTTTTCATAAATATCGCAGAAGTTTAAAAATACGATTTGATAAGATATAGCTACTATAAAATAAAAAAAAAACCCGATTACTCAACGTTAAGTCAAAGCATCCTTTGTTTAAGACTCTGCCAATCGAATACTGCTTACTATCGATAAAAGGACCCAAAAATATATAGTTGAAACTTGATAATTGAGAGTTATTTTAGAGAATAATTTCATTATTGCTGTATCAAAATTAGCAGTGGAAGAAATGTTTCTCTTAATATAGTAGTAACAATCAAGAACTGTTTTGTGTCACAAACAGTGTTATTCCTAGGATTTTTTGGAGGAGTAAAAATACTCCTTGACATTTTTAGGAGGAGTGAAATTGAATTATGAGAAGTGAAATACGGAAATAGCATGAACTATATATACAGAGACGCGAAAAAACCGTAATCAAACTCCCTAAGCATCAGAACAATAAATGAAAAAAAATTACTATGGCTGTATGAAAACACAATTAAAAAGTATGATCATTAGGGTGCCGTGGATATTGGCAATTGGCAATGGCCAGAAGTCGGGCGAAAATGTCTCCGCAGTGTTTTGAGTAGAAAAATATTAATTGTTGATTTCGGTGGGGCCCAAGTGGTGCATTTTTTAAGCTAAACCTTTGTGGAAAACTCAGAGTGAAAATACTCCTGGCTAGTTTTTTAAAGAGTATTTCCGATTTTCAAGGAGTGAGATACTCTCTCAGAGGAGTTAAAAATATCTCTATTAAAACTCCTTCTACTCATGTTCCATATACTTAAAAACCGGTATCTCTTCTCAATCTGAACGTGTGGCAATTTAGGAATCACCCCTGATCTACGCTAGCTAAAAAAAATTTAATAACAGTATTTCGTTCACATCCATACTAACAAGCCGAGAAGGTCACTGTCCCCAGTAACTCAACCTGACAACCGAAGCCATTTCTCAATACCACGAAGCCTACGAGACCATCCAAAACCAACCAACCAAAAGAAAAACAACAAAATTAATATTCACCACGCCGGTGGAAAGAGTGAACGTCCTAAGCACCCCAGAACGATATTTTAATTACCTTCTTCCTCCGTCCCTCCCTGCTGCAGAAGAAATCGGCATTATTCCATAGGCATAAATCGAAGCTAATTATAAACAACCCTCGTTAATTCGAAACCGGGTTGAGAGAGATTCCGACCGACCGCCACGCTTCTTTCATTCGAACAAAAGGAAAAAGGACGGCTCGTGGCCTGGAGGGGACACCCGGTCCGGCTTGATTTATATGCAGCGGTCGTACCGTATATTACCGTACGTCTTGGATGGCTGAAAAAAAAAAAACTTTTAATGAATTCTGGATAGGTATCAAGTTTTTTTTTATATAAGGAGGTTCGGGGATTAGTTTTCAATAAAGGAACGAGTTTCAGGTATTTCGTGGTTTCGTTCATATACCGGGGTTGGGAGATGTTCTATCCCTAATTTTTTTACTAATTTAACTGACTGCTTTCGTAAATCACCTATTTGAAATTAATTACTAACAAATTTTAATTAATAGTTCAATCATACACTATGATGAATACATTTTTAGTAATACTAGACTAATTCCATGAGTCTCACACTACACAAGAGCATAAAATTTGAATCTTAAAATATAATAAAAACTGAAAGATTATTATTTGATTAAATTAGTTCTACTATTAGTTTTCCTTTTATCGATGGTTGGTTTATATACTACCCTTCCTTGTAATGTGAGTCACAACTGAGATTTTTGCCAAAAACAGAAAATTATCATAAAATAAATGAAATTTGTAGTAGCTTGTATAGGGTGAACCGCCCAGTGAATGAACACTTAGCATTTGGGTTTGCGATTTCCCCACTTCAAAAATTTTTTTCAGGGCTTTTTCTCGGTCAATTTCTAAAAATAAAGTATGTTTCCATACTGGCTTTTTCTTGGCAACATGATCGAAGTATTTCCAGATCTCAGAAATCAATAGTTTTGAAGGAATCCTGATTTGAGTGAAAAAAGTGCGATAGACCCAGTGAATGAACAAAGTTTGCCCTAAGTATGAACAGTGTCTTCCAGTAAATGAACACTGAAAAATACCATGATTTTTTTCAACTGATCAGCCTGCGTTACATAAAATAGAAAATGTTTTACTAAGAACTCTAAAATTTCTTCAATACACACACACACACGCACGCACATACACAAAAAAGGTACTTAGGATTAGGTGGGTGCAAATTTTGCCAGACATCGATTGCGACACGTTATACTAATTGTATATGCCATCTTAACACAATTAATAATCAATACCTTCTAGCACGGACGTAGCTATAGCTTTTACAAGGGGGGGGGTTCAAAAAACTTCTTTCAGGGGTCGCAATGGGCAATGAAAGTGTATCTAAAACAGGGTTTTCCAACTGGCGGGCCACATGCGGCCCGAGAAGCTCCCTGACAACCCTAAAAAGTAGCTATATAGAAGACTTTTTAGCATACTAAAATTTAAACATTTTTGAAGGAGGACCCCCGAACCCTATTTACCCACTTTTTCATTAAGGAGTAACTTTGGGGAAAAATTTAAAGTTTAAGGTTTCGAAAGAGGGGTTGTATACCTTGAAATTCCCTCTGAGCGTAGCAAAGGGTTATAAAAGCTTAGGATAACCTTTATCACGAGGGGGGACAAAATGGAGTATCATAGGCGTAAGTTCAACTTTTTTGATTGGGGGGGGGGAAAAACCTATAGGACCTCAGGACCAAAGGAGCCATTACTAAACTGTTTTGAAGGGATTCTGGAACCCAAAATGTTTCTAATAGTTTTCCCTTTCCGAGTAAAATGTAGGGCAAATATGAACTTTTGTGAACTTAATCACAAATTTTTGTGGTTAATACATGCCCTCAAGCAAAAGAGGGGTGTCTGGGTCCTCTCCCAGAAAATTTGATCCAAAAAGTTGTATTTTCACTCATTTTTTGGTTATTTGGGACAGGGACCTTTTTGTTTGGCTGACATAAGGGGGGTCTGGACCCTCTAATCCCCCCTTTTATACGTCCATACCTGTCGTTTGGGACCATGGGTTCCTATGCAATTCTGAACCCTTATTATGTCTACCTCCCCTAGAAGTTTTCCCATTCATAATGATACACCTTGTATAAACCTAGACTTTTAAATCAAAAACTTATTCTATGGAAAGACAATACTGATCTTTATTATAACCTAGTCCTAGTTTAAGCCGTCAAATAAGCCTATAGGTCTTTTGGTTCACGAGATAAGCAGTTTCCCAGAGTACGAAGGTTGTTCATTTACTGGTAAATCTTAGTTTAACTACTCTTTCCAGAATGTGAACACTTGTACTTTCTAATCAACATACCCCGTTCATTTACTGGAAGGACACAATTTTAATCATTGCGCATTTTTACATAGTTTAGCTTACATCATTATGTATCAAATAAAACTATAATCGTGAGGTTTTACGAAATATGCATTTTCCCCAGTAAATGAACACCTGTTCATTCACTGGGAAATCTCAGTTTGAACTTCCAGTAAGTGAACACCCCCTTATCTATCGCAATTTCAAAAGTACAGCTTTCTGAATTATGCCATATCAAAGATTAAGTCTTTAACATTTGATGAAAAACAACAAAAATCATAATAAGCGCAATTATAAGTTAGAAAAATATGAATGAATCAAGTCAAATCTTAACTTACCGGAGACTTTTTCATGGGCCTGAAGCTCGAGTATTAGTAAAAAAATTTACACAGACTGAAATCGGAATATACGGTTAAATCAACGATTGCCTGGCCTCTAGGAGGTCTCATTGCAACTACTGAATTTTAGTAATAGTCTTTACAGAGTTCAAATAGCTTAATAATTGAGATTATACGACCATGTGTTCATTCACTGGGAGTGTTCATTCACTGGGCAACCCACCCTATATAAATCAACCAAAAGAAAAACCAAAGGTTTCTTTTATTTAATAGAATAATAATACTTCAGTTGAGATTTTAAGATTCAAATTTAGCTCATTTGTAGTGGAGACTCACGCGTGGAATTAACCATTAATATTACATGATGAATATTAAAATTTTACGTAATTTATAGGGGTTTTCCTATGACAAAAAAACTAATTTAAGCCGTCTTTCCTGAATTTCATGACTAAAAGTTGATAGATTTTTCAGGTTTTTTACTAATTTTTCTTAAAATTATGGATAAAAACTTTCATAAATTTATAAGCTTATATGGATAAGCACCGAGAAATTTAAATGATAATAGAAGGTTATGTTAATATTTTTGGCAGACATTTTGCATTAAATTAACGATTCATCATCGTGCGCATATCCATGTCAGTCTGTAAGTTTTAAATTTAATTCCCTTTTTAAAATTTTTCGCTCATTTACTCTAACTTAAAATTTTTTAATAAGTGTAATAAATAATGAAATAAATACTTCAAAATGGAACTTTTCAATTCCCTATCACACAACTTTATTGATTTTATCATATTTGAAACTTATATTTCGTTTGATTTCCCCACACACTGTGACTCTAGAAAGCTTACCTTTTCTTCGAAACTTAAAAGATGCCAAAAGATAAAAACAGTACTTGAATAAGTGAGGTGTTTGCAAGTCCAATAAAACCATCAAAAAGCTCAACAATGCATTTCATTTCCTCTTAATGCCGAAAACTCTTAGATAAAATCATCAAACAAAACACCCCACCGTTTTGTTCAACACCGAATAATGCATAGAATTATCCCTTCCGCCTCCAATTATTATAAGCTCATCACCCTTCATTGCCAGACGCATGCAAATAAAAATGTTTCAGATACCTCTTCGAGTAATAAATAGATCATCATTCAGAAACACAACCGAAGCATGAAAAAGGCTTTGGAAAAGAACATCAGGCGCCATTTTGTGAGAGATTCGTTATCTAACTCAAACGCTCTTCCCTCAAGCAATTACAAGAAGTGTGTGTGTATGAAAGCACTTATTTTTCTCCCTTTCTTGAATCCGAACCGTGGATAAATTGAATCTAAGCTTCCTTCTAATCCTTGTAATATTCCAAAGAACAAAACTTGTAAGTCACGCGGAGAAAACGAACAGACGATTCCGATGAAAAAAAAAAATGGCGGGCCCCGAAGGCGAACACTTCCCCGATATTTATATTTCCGTTGTGTTCGAAAAGCAATTGGGGTTCCCCACCCACAGAGGAGTTTCCAATAAAGAAAGCTCAATTAAACTGACCGCATTTATGGAGTGGAAAAAGAAATATGGCGGAAGACAAGCCCGCCGTTTCCCCATCGGAAGCTGCGTTTTGCCCTGTTGCCAATCATTAGGACTGTAAAACTCGGGAGAAATAAAATCGGAGGCTTCTTGTCAGCTTGGTAAAAGGCGGGTGATTTGGGATTCAATGGGATGTAACTTCGAAATTGATGGTTTGGGTTTGAAGTAATGTGGGCGATAATGGAACCTAAGAGATGTTTTTCTTTCCTTGACGAATAAAAAGATGTTATGGGAGGAGAATATTGTTTTGTACTGTGTTTGTCATTCATTTAATGAGTTTGTATCTAAAAATAGGTTTAGCCCTTTTGGAGAAATGATAAGAATGATAGAAATAAGATTAAACTATTCATAAAAAACTACAACATACTCATAATACTATTTTAAAAATTAGAAGGCAAAATTTGTTTTAATGAAAAAGTTGAAAATATATGATAAAAATATTGATAAGAGAAGGATGCCTATATTAAAAGCAAACAAAAACATAATAATTTGTTATCTGTGTGGAAGTGTGATTTCGCAACGATGTAGTTTATTTCTTTAGTAATAACCAATCCTTAATAACAAGAAGAAGTATTTAATGAAAGTGACATTATTCCTCGTTTATGCACAACTTTCTAGCAAAATACTTTAAAAATTACGAGACTACTTATTTGGTATTGATATTTGATTTTTTGGTGTTTTTGTTTGGTGTTTGTGTTTATGCTGTTAGTGTTAAAAGCATCTTTATTAAATCAAAGAGAGATAATGTAAAAGTGGATTAAAACAAAAAGAACAGTCAAGATTGCAATTATTTTAAGTGTTGAATATATGTGTCGTGAGAAAAATCAGAAATTTGAAGAATTTTATCCGTTTTTAATTAATAGACTACTGAACATTAGTTAATAACACTCTTAACGTTAACTATATTGATATCAACTAATAAATAATCCCCAAAGATAAATTACATAAACGACAAAACAATTAACACATATAACCAAACCAAACGTCCCTCTTTACTAATCATTCGAAGTACATTAATAAAAAAAAAACGAGAGCTGGGCAAACGATCATTAATTTGTAATGGGTAGCCCAAAGCACCTGAACAAGACGGCTATCGAGGAAAAAGCATTCCAGAATGTTTTCGAAAAATGGACAGTCCGCGCTGTGACAAACCAGATCGAACGGAAGAAAAGAGATTTTCTGTCCCGATAAAACGCATAAATTCGAAGCAATTAAAAGAACGTCAATGAACCGTTCGACGTGGACTGACTTATATCTAATAGAGCAGAGAACATCTTCCGAAAGATAATTAAACTGATTATTTAACTCGTAGTTTGAAGCTAAGCTTTAAAATATTTAATGATGGTAGGATTACGTTTTAATTAATTTTAAATAAATAACACAGGTTTCTAATATCTTATTTAAACGTACGTATTAACTTGAAAAAGTAAAGAATATTGGTGTTGTTTCTTGAATGTGGCTATTTAAAAAAACCTGACCTTTTGAATCTTTGAATTGATATAAAGTTCCTTTTGAACTGGTCAACTATTTTAACCTTTCACACTCTTTTACTCGGTATTCAACAGATGGAATGGAAACTAAACAAACTGAATACGTTTGCTTGAATACAGTTTGACAGAGGTGTCAAGAGGGGTCAACGTTTAAAATAAACACTACTTTAAACTTTCTACTATGAAAATATATTTAAATGGAAAGAAACGTTTTAATCAATTGCTTATTTGTATTCATATCACTGTATTAAATGTAATTTTTTTACTTTGAACAAGTGTATATATACCTACAGACTATTAGTGCTCTGAATAAGGGGATAGTATGTTTGTTTGAAGTAAAAAAAAAAATCAAATTGGTTTAATTGGAAAAAATATTAAAACAAAAAAATGAAGTCTAAATGGAATGAATAGAAAGTTAGGTCCGTGTAAATAAGTTAATTTTAACGTATTTTGAACCTGAAATGATACTTTTCCTCTTTTTTTCAATAAAATTAATAAACATCCTTTGCATTCCCTCATTTTCCTTTCCTGTGATAAAAATATAAATGATATAATCCAGGTAATTTTTAAAGATGTTTTATGCGGTATCTAATAAAAATACAATAATTACTGTAGCACAATTTATTTTTGAAATATGATAGAAAGACTTTTAAAAATGGAATTTGGAAAATAAATATAAATATTATAAGAATTAATAATTGGAATTTATACCACAAATATAAAATACGCTTTAAATGTTCACCACTGTTTAGTGTAACAAGATAAAATGGAAGAACAACGTTTAATTACACATAGAAACTTAAAAATAAAATAAAAACTTTTTAAGTTTCTATATGCAAATAAACGTTGTTCTTCCATGTTATCTAGTTATCAACTTTTCACAGTGAATTTTTAATTTTCCTGTTTTGTGTATTAAAATTGACCAATCTAAATTTAGACACATATGAAAACACCTATTCTTGTAATTGTTCAGCTGATCACTAATACTGTAAGCTATTTTTAAACCTAATACAAAGAGTAAGGGAATTGTTAAAATTCTTATCATAACTATTCAAACTATTTCCAGAGATTTCTTAAATTAACTTCACACAATGCACAAATTGTTTATCAATACAGTTACCGAAAGGGAACTGGGTCACTTCTGCTTCAGTTTTAGCTGTGAATACTGCTCCAGGCTATTACTTCTATGACAACTGAGAAGTCAAAAAGCGTTGTTAAAACACTAGAATACCGCCTGGTTAATTGCTAACTGTGCTTCTGATTTTCACGATTGTAGTTAACAGTATCATTGTGTTTGTAGACACGGCTCTCGTAATTCAAAATGGCAGCTGCGGAGGTTAAAACAGATCATCGACCAAAGAAATCGTTTGGGTCTTGGTTATTGGCCCGGTCAACTGCTGTTCTAAGCAGCGAAAGAAGGCTACTTAACGGACGAGTTTGTCTTCTTTTGAAGGCCTTTCCATTAGTAAAGGTCAATACACTTTATTTTTAACGCAGTTCTTTTTTTAAAAATCGTCTGGTTTTTATCAAGCTGTTTTAATTTAGTTCTATTTCACAATTTAAAAAAAAAACAACAAATGGTTAAGGAGAGTTGATAATAAATTTTTTATCATTTCATCCATAAAAACTATTACATTTGAATAAAGAAAAAAAGGAGATGGAAGTATTAGGTATATTTCATTCGAATACCAATTAAAAATAAACTACCAAATGAAAATCTATAAATCAATCTGGAAATAAACTTGTGTGTGATTATTTTACTTATTGATTATAATGGTTCAAAGCTATAAAATCTTGTCATTTTTTTAAACTTTACCAATTTTGAAAAACAAAAAATTATAATAAAAGAACAAAAAAATGAGAGATAATATCGCTCCTCACATTCAACTTAAAAAGTGGCAACACTGCACATAAATAATGTTTATTTTTTTTGAGGCATTAGGTAGTTCTTTTATTTTTCTAGGTATGAGAAGGAGAAATTGTATTTCAGTGAGTAAAATTAGCTTAGTTCTGTTTTTAATTTTACATTAAACCATGCATTAAAAATAATAGTGAAAATACTTCTCACAACAAATCAAATGAATTCGAAAATTTTATTTTAATTTAACAATGCACTTTGATAATTCTATTTGCTGTGATCGGCTCAAATATTGTCATTTTCAAAATTAATTATGTGTTAATAATATAAAAGCCACTCTAAAGAAGATAGTTAAAATGTTCAAGCACACAAGAAATCGAAAAAGTAAAACTACTCTAAAAAAGTTTTCAAGAGGGTAGTGGATACATTTAATTAGCGTTTTTTTTTCTTTTTATTCATAAAATTAGTTTATACGACTCCTGCGGCTTAAAATATACTTTGCATCGCATACTTACCAATGTCTGGTTAAAAAAAAGCTATAAAACTATTTTTAAAAAGCAGATGTTTCTCACTTAAAAAAGAGTTCATCACGACTTGGCATTTGACAGTAATCTAGCATAATTAACCGTTAAAAAAAAGTATAAGAGGATCATACTATTAACCTGTTATTCCTTTTTATGTCCCTAAGATTAGCTAGGTTTCGAATCTAGATTTGTATTAAGAAAATGTCTTGGGTATCGTTTCTCTCTAACTGTGTATTCCCAGTTAGTTTTTAATGGATGGCAACAAAATTTTAAAATTATGAGCATAAAAATTATACAAGTTTATTCCTTTTTTGCACATTTTACAGGATTTTTACAGGGTAGAAAACCATTCAGCTGAATAATAATCATGTAAAACTAATGAAAGAAAAGATGTGTTATGTAATTAATAAATATTCATTAATTGTAGGATTTTTAACAATACTTTTAAGCAAGATGTTTTCACTTTAAATGTGAATGATTTATTTTACATTAATTCTAATTAGAAAATAGAACAACCTTTTGATAGCCAAAAACGTTTTCTGATAAAATTCACAAAAACACTGGAAGTTATAATAACTTAGGTAATTCTGACTACTTGAAAATTAAATATTTGAACTTTTCACTACATGTCAAGTTGCCCAAACTGAATAGTATGTTCTTAAGGCATAATAAAAGTGAATGAAATCCTTCACACACGGGAACCTTAGTTAATTCTTATTATTTTCTCGCTCTTTCATATCTATAGAATACTTAACATTATATCACTATAAAACGTTCAATGAATCACTTCATTCAGGTAAATAACAGACACCATCAAAAATAGACTATTCTCTCTTAAATAACAATCAAACTATAACTCAATGTATTCTCCACACCAAACTTGCAATGGGTTATAATTTTCTTATTTCTGGACCGTTCAATTACCTGGATCACACACTACCGATAACATGTTCGATACTGATCGACTATTCCACTCAAACCATTGGATTACATGAGAACCACGTCTCCCAATTAAGGTGTCTTTCTTCCAGATGCTAAACATTCCATAACGGCGCCAATGAGTATCTGGACGAGGCTATTTTTAATTCCATAATTACCGAAACCTGCTGCTGCTGCTAGGCTGGAATTAACGCACACACACAGAAGCATGGTCGTGCATCGTAATTACGACACAATGCTGATGGAAGGAGGACCAATCGCAATGAAAAGGAGGCGATCGGCGATCACATACACTTGATTGATAAATATCTGTGAGGAGGATGTGACTAACCCATTTAGTTTTTTTCTTCTCTTAGTTGATCTCTCTCTTGTTCTTTCGTCATCATTCCCTTGTGCCGATAATTGTATCGGTGGTGGGTAGCGTTGAAGCTCTTATTCCTGGTTGATGCAATGCTCGTGTTGTTGGAGGATCGCTTGTTTGATGAATGGTTTTGGTGAAAGTTAATTTTGCTCCATTAATTCTTCGGGGATCGTGATGTGGTTTAACGTGTGAAGGAGACGAATGTTTTATCACTCACTTAATCCAAAAAAGAGCATCCGTAATATGACCAGGTTTTACCATCATAGAGGGGTTTTACTGACAAGGGGATTATAGCTTCGTATTCAGTTAAAAAATTGTAAGGTATCACGTTTAATCCGTCAAAATAGGGGGTCTGGGGGTAAATTTTGTAAGTTTGACTCTTTAAATAGTGTTTCAACTCAATCGGGATGGAATGACTTTTTGCTACGCATCAGAATTTTGAAGGGGAAAAAACTGTACAAAACTAATTACCAAAACTTCGTGAGGGGGGTTGAATTTTATAAGAACATCCTGAACGCAAACCCTTCTGTAATATACTTTATTAAATCAATCGTTTTCAAATTTTGAAAGAAAAACTAATAAATGAGTTATCATTCAGCTTACCAATTAAGAACTTTTAAAAGATTACCCCCCCTCCCAAATTGAAAAAAAATTAGATAGATTTTTCTTTACATTTCTCTCGTTTGATGACACTTAAGGCAGAAAAGCGGGACTTAGGAGGGAAGTTAGTGAAAAAGCAGGACATTCGGTTAGCAGTACAGAGAGGCAAAAAGCGGGACGTCTGATGGCCACCCTAAGCATCCCTGGTGGTATTTTCCACCTTGGGGGTGTAAAAACCATTTAGCTTCTTTGGGCTGCAAATATTGCAGATTCCTAAGAAAATTCTCAATTCAATCTGCTTCTACAAAACTCATTCATATTTTAAAGAAAAAAGCCTCACGCACCCCAAAACTATTACAAAAAGTCCATTTTCCTAACAAACCCAGAAGTTTTCCAAGAAGCCTTTCCGAATCAGGTCTTCTTTGTGCAAGGCTTACCATTTGTTTTCTCAAAAGCTTCGTCCGTTTGAAAGCTTTACAAATTTGATTAACTAAGCTAGATTTTTTTCAAAAGCTTAGCAGGTTTATTTTTCTTAATTTTAAAGTTTTTGTGAGTTCTCTTGGCTGCCAACGCCTAGACACCAGGGTTAAATACGAATGATTCCAATCCAAATCTGTTATGTATTTAAAATAGAACATAATTTTCATCATAATTCGAACATGTTTTAAAGCCGCTAAGATAAAATCTGTCAGGAATGAAATTAATATTTCATTCTGATACAATAAATAATTGTGCATATTGTTACCGTCAAAGGGCAATTTCAAAAAAAAAAAGTCTGGACTGTCCAGGAGGAGCAAGAAGACCTTTTTGGAAGAACCTGTCACGCGGTAGCTTTTAAATAGGGTAGTCTAATTATGGACAACCTGTTTTACGTTCTCTGTAAAACAACCACTCTTAACGACAAGAGAAGAAAAATTATCTCAGTTAGCTTCTAAGAGAAGATATGTGTTTTGAATTATGAAGTCTGTATAATCAGATAAAATTTAAAACTCGTCAAATATATCATACCCTTCTGTATGAATTACTTCACCTGATGAGAATACGTGTTAAGTTTTATTTTTGTAAGATATTTATAACCTTTAACTTATAAAATCTATCAAATTTTCGAAATAAAGAAATTTAATGCTTTTCAAAGAAATTTTGAGTTTTGCATTCATTTAAAAAGCAATTTATGTACAAAGTATATAAAGAGCGACTGAGTAATCAAGAGTAACGATCGTTTTAAGTATTAAACGAAAGGTTTTTCTTTTGTTTTATAGGGGTTTTTTTTGTCAAGTATACTCACAACATTTGTGATAGTTCTAAAATTCAAAATGAAAGAAAGCAATCATGAAATTTGAATTGATAAAGATTAAAAGAACTTTTTATAATTTTGTTTAAAGTTTTAATTTTTTTTGCAATGATTTATCAATGAATCTGTTTTCAATGTTATAAATTTTAACTCTTAATCTTCAATAATAATTGTTTTGCACTTAAAGCTGTTTAAAGGTAATAAATGTTGAAAAGTTGCATCATGGAGAAGATGGAAATTATAAGTTAGAGTATATAATTATCACTAATTGCCCAAATCCCCCAAATAATATACATAAAATAATATACATGATTTAAGAGGATTTCATTGATTACTCCTTTTTTATAAGTTTAACATTTTCTTTAGATTTTATTAAACACTATGTTTCATCCATTTGTTTATTCAAAGATTGTTACGGACACTTCAGTTATTCCCCCTTATACTTTCGTAAAATACCCTATGCAATTACTAGGGTATTTTACGAAAGCTATCATTTTACCATATTAAAATGTTTTAAGTTTATTTCCTAGATTCACTTGTGTGACCCAAAACATAACAATAAAAGAAATGTATTGGTTCCCCTCAAGGGTAATTTTTATCGTAATAAAACAAACACGTTTTCTCGGCAAACCTCGCCATGAATATAAAACCAACACAGAGGTTATGAAAACCAGGAAAGGCTTAGTTTTCTCTTTTCAATACCTGTCTTGTGATATTTTTCTTCTGATCTACATAATATCATTAATGCGAACAGAAATGCAGTAAAAGATGACATGTGGTCCATATATGCTGAAAAACGAGGGAATTTGTCTTTTTAACTATTTTTTTATGTTTTCCGGTAAACGTTGATCATGGATGGTTTGTACTAATAAGTAGCTCTGTTGGTTAGAGGTAGTCCTGCCCTGTCAATGAAAGTGAAATAGTAGTTTATTTCATTCCATGTTACAGGGTATGAATGTAATTGTGTATTCTAATATGTTTTATATTATATATAAATGTTTTTTCTCCAGATAAATTTTATGTCAATATACTTAAAAAATACAAATGGAACTGTAATTCTTAATTTTTAAATATTTTTTTCACGGTGATATGCAAAGCTATCCGTTTGGACTTGTTTTTCAAATTTTACAGTGGGATAATAACTAAATACCATTATGTAATATAGATGAGTTCATCGGTCTGTTAAGGCTGTGTTCCAAAGTAAAAAGATGTTGGTTTTTAACATCTTTTTAGTTTGGAACACGGCCTTAGCAACCCGATGAACTCATCTATACAGACGCCGGCTGTGTAAGCCAACATAATTTTATAAATACCATTATCTCTCATCATAGTAGCCTAATTTTACATTAGTAATTTAATCCAATAATCATTCCTTGTAAAATAATGATACATATTATGTTTCATAATTTATTTAAAGAAACATTTCATCTAAAATTTTAACCAGTGTGATGAATTTTGATCTCTTTCTTATAATACTCGACCTCGAGTTAAGAAACAAATTGATATAAAGAAAAGAAGAAAAACATTTTACTGTTCCTTGGTTAAAGCTATTATAATTTGCGTTTTAGTAAAACCTTTTAAAGGATTATGACAGTTGGTGATAATAATAGTAATTGGCAGTTACAACAAATTTTTATTCTCTTACTATGTGCTTAAAATTTTAGGAAGGTTCCCTTTTTATAAGATTTGAAGTTCTTCCTAATCTTTTTGATTTATACTGTTTTATGAGGAAAAAAAACGTTCTTTTTAAAACTTATATTTCTCTAAAATTTTAAGGAGAAGGTACCAAGTTTTTAATATGGTGATAGAGATCGATACACTCAATTAATTGCCATAATGTCATTGATAAATATTCAAGAAGTAGTTTTAACTCATTGTGGCTAAAAAAATGAAACCGTTTCACTCATCAAAAGCTGATTTAAAAAGTAAATCCTCGCAGCAAACAGGAATAGCGAAATTGCAATCTATTTACAAACAATGCGGAACGTGACAACAATTATTTTTTTCCGTGTTCATGAACTAGAATCCCCACGGATCACGAGCATATCCTCTGTCGGTTCAACAAAAAAAACCTGTGGGAAAAAAGTCAATCTATCCTTCAACAAAATTTGACACTGACTTTTCCCACAAAAAACCCAACCCCCAAACAAAAAAAAAGAGGGGATGTCCACAAGCCTCGGCCTAACCGTTTTTAACAACCAGGTCAACCATAAAAATGTTTTCCCTTTCACTCTATAATTGCCAAAACAAAAGAGTACAGATGGGAAAAAAATTTGAGAGGTTTCGTGCCTGCATTTTGTTGCTGGAATTCTTAATCAGTCAGCATTGTTTGCTGAGGTGGCGGACGAAATAGCAGGATATAACTATTGACAGCGTTTTATAGGGAAGAGTTTCCTAATTTTCTGTCTCCACTTCTTCTTTTCATTGTTCGAGAGTGTGAGGTCTCCTCTGGGACTGTGTAATAGTAAGTGGAGAAGAATGGATTGTAAAGTTCGGAATGGGGGTGTTAATTAAAGCATTCTCGGGGCGCATGCTTCGTTACCCATAGGGGTCAGAATTGGAATTTTAAATGATTTCTTTGGAAACAGAAATAGATTTGTTTCTTTGATAGTCGTTGGTAGACCTAGTAATTTTGTAAGTCGTAGACAAAAACCGTTAAAACAATTGTAAATGGGGTTTTTGTGCGATCAAATATAGTTTTGTTCGGGGCGAAATGAATCATAGAATAAGTTAAGGTGCTGAAATGCCATCGTTATTTTTGTTGAAATCTCATGAAGCATGGTGCCAGTTTAAGCCAAGACATGCTATTTTTCTAACACTGTGAGAAAATAAACCAATAAAATTTAATGGATATGCTTTATTTGTAATCTGTATAAACCTAAAGAATAAAAAGTTCAATAAATATTTTAAAACTTTCTTCTGACCTGAGGCTTTTATATGACCCTTATTGAAAATCAATACAGCCTCAAATATAAAACTAGATAACTTTTTGGACTAGGTATTACCTAATACGTATATTTGATTCTATTTTCATGTTCTTTTATTCTTAGTTAATTAATATCTGTTACTTTCTCTCCCTTGCTTCTCCCTTTCTCTCTCCAAATCACTCAGTTTATCTCTTCTTGACATAAGTAAGTTGCAAGAATTACAAGGAAGGGATGCAAGATATTTTTTAACACATACAAAAATCTTCTTTCTAGTCATCAAAATGTGTAGAGAGAATTGTTACTAAAGTAATTTAAATAAACAGGTTTATTTAAAAAAGTATCATTTTTCTTACCAAATCACTGTTAAGTTACAAGTTTAAATTTCAATTTCTAAAAATGAAATGAAGCCCCATTCATTTCAATACATATTCCTAGTAAACCATCACCACTTTCACAAATAGATTTAAACTACCGACAAATTCAATCAATCCACGCGATTCCGACGATACCATCAGAACCCATTCGAAGGTCACTCCGCGTCCACTGGCTCGCGTCGGCCGCTGATGATGGTCACTGCGATGGATGCAACAGGTGCTCCGGCCGACCGGAACGCTCCACGCGGGCGATCCCATAAACAATTAAGAGCCAGCTGATGACGGCGGGGCTCGATGATTGCTGGGGAACAGCCAGGCGTGAAATTAAATGAAAGAGATCCCGGTTTCCTTGGTGGGATGGAACCGCCGCCTTTTGAAGGTTGGATTTGGAGGGATTATTGTGCTATATGATGAGAAAGAGAAGATGAATTGATTATGGAAGATGCGACAAAGGGATACTTAAGATACCAACTAGTCCATCATTATCAATTTTCATACATTTAGTTTGTGGAAATAAATATATGAAACAGTGCTATATTTAAAACAGTAGAGCGTTGAAAAAATGAGCTGTTCAAAACGACAGTAATGAAAAGTCTATCTTTCTTAGTTTCGAGTAATGTAATATTTTTGCTACGGGGCCTGTGTTGGTCTAATGGAGAAGTTATTTTTGGGGCTTCTCTTATTAATGTAACTGAGTTGACTCAATTGTTAACTAAGGCAACTAATGCACAACCACGGCTTACTAGATCGTACTTATACAGGCTAGCCGAGTACGGAAATCATTGCAAATCCAGATGGCAATACTGGACAAACTGGCAAAGCATATCCACAGTGTTGAAGGCGGTGGATGATATAGGTAGGTCTTGTAGCGCTCCAAGCGGGAAAAGTTGTCAAATGGTTTTCATTGTTTAAAACTCGGCTAGCCTGTATAAGTATCTAGTAAGCCGTGGCACAACTAATGATTAAAAACTCTAAATTTACGCTTATCTCAAGTTTCAACTTAATTCAAAGTTAAAGTACTGAACTTGGTGAATAGGTATCAATAATTGATTTTGTATCTAAATTTTAAAAATGTTTCAATGTACCTAACTCTTTTTCACAAAATAAAGTAATTGAATTTCATCAATATTTTGAAATTATCCTGATACAACTGCTCAGTACTGAATATAATTGATTACATCATTATTTTGCAAATTCTTAAAATTATTGAATATATTTTGAAACAATGATTTTTTGAAGCTTTAGGATATCCTTTTTGTTTTTTTATCTCTTTTTCTATACAAAATGTAGAATTTGACAGCTGCTATTTAACAAATAAAAAACTATCCTAAATACTATACCAAGGAATACTTTGCAATTCTAGTATCCCAGTATATTTAGGTTCAAAATCTAGCTTTAAAGTTTTTTTTTGGGGCAAGACGAATTTTTGCGAATTTTTTATGTGTAGCCATAAAAAGAGAAAACAATAGAGCTGCATGTGCAAAATTGTTAAAAACACTTTATTCTTGTTTAAAAAATTCACTTAACCCAAAGGAGTTGATATGGCTCGTGAAGTCACTTAACAAACACTTTTTTTTTCGTATTAAATCCGTGTTTTCACTTGCGTAGATAAACCGTACGACGTGTAAGTATGCTGCTTCGCTCTCGACACGCAGAGAACGTCACAGGAAAGAAGAACAGCCTTTCTTGTTGGAGGAGACGGTTCCCTAATGAAGACTTCAACAAATATCCCACAGGGGGCGCACTCTAGGAATGAAAATAAGGAGATGCTCACGTGTTTTGGGTACAAATGAGCGAATTCCGGGTCCATTTTCACGCTGACAAGGGAAATATGCTAATCTATGTATAAAATAAGTAAATAAACAGAACATTAAGTTTAATTTTTTTTGTAACACGTTCTACTTAATGACGAGATTCCATCCCTACTTCTAGTACAAAAGAGGTTCTTGAAGAACAACATGAGAGGCGAATTCAGCAACTCCAAAAGGTCTTTTTTCCTGCCCTCGGACTTCAAATCTGCATTTATTTAGATAAGTCCGTCTTATTTTAGATAGCATGTAGATATTTGATTAAGTAACTATTTCAATTTTTAATTCAGAATTTAAAATAGTTAACACGTTTTGATGCTCTGCTTTTGATGGCAAATGATTTTTCTAATTGTTTCTTTAACTCTAAAAATATTTGTCTTGTGTTATCTTTTCAAGTATGAGTTAATTAAAATTCTTTTAGTAACTTTCTTGTTTCAACGTCCCATTTCATAATCCTTTTAAAGAGTTTTATCACTAGAAAAGTCTTAGTGGGAAGGTATAAACAAATTTAATAACTCCTACTTTCAATTAATCATAACTTAGAAAAGGAGTTATTTATCCGAACTGAAAGACATTCATTGAGGTCTCCGGTAAAAGAGTTTAGGTATATTTGATTCAAATAAAAGAGGCATTAATTTTATTTGGGTAAGAAGTCTTTTCTTATCTGCATGTACACCTACTGTATTCAATGTATACAATTTCTTTCTAAAATATTTATCAACGCATAAAGTTGAGAAAAATTGTATTTTTGCATCAGGAGACCGAAAATTACCTATCCGGAGAGGGATTACAGCCCTTAGAAGGGTTTTCCCACGAATGATAGTGCATTTTCACCCAAATTAATTTTTTTATTTATTGTCAATTTCTTAGGTTATAATATAACTTTTTTCTCTGTTTGAAAGAAATTTTCGTCAATTTTTAAATTATTACTCTTATAGTATATCGTGGGTGAGGATGAGTAGATGAAACGGATGAAGAGGGTTTACTTAAAAAAATGGGAGTGATGCCAAGAGGATAGAAGGAGAGGGATAAAAGGAAAAGGGATAAGGACGAAGATGAGGAAAGATAGAAACTGATAGGACTGAAAAAGGTGAGAGGGATAAAGAGAATGGTATAAATTCATATGTTAACTAGATAAAGGTGACAAAAATGAAGGGATTAGAGGAATGAAAAGGATGACAAGTATGAAGAAAATAAACGTAATGGAGGGGATGAACTTTTAGAGGAATGAAAATGATAATGCGGATGAAGGGGATGACAGGGATCAAGAGAAGGGAAGTGATTATGAGGATGAAGTAGACAAGAGGATAAGAGGGATAGAGAAGCCAAGAGAGATAAAGTATGAGAGTGATGAAGAGGAAAAGTGGATGAAGATGTGAGAAATGAAAAGGATGAATGAAACCTTCTCAAAATTTTACCCCTGATAGCCATCAGCATGGATATTATTACTCTACCATTTCCTTGGACGAAAACCACTTAAAAAATCCCATTTAAGTATGCTACCGGACTTATTTAAGTGGATTACTGTGTAGTACTTAGTCAGAGAATATTCGATATTCTTGCAGTATGAGATCTACCAGTTAAGTTAGCTGGATTAAGGGTAGATGACGACACCGCAACTGAAGTTTTTTGAATCCTAATGAGCTAAATAAAGTTCTAAAGCTAACTAAAAACTTACTAATTATAATTAACTAAACTGATAGATAGCATACTGCAATAATACAGAATATTCAACTCCGACTACATTTATTTTTGTGCAAATGAATGGATGGTCCTAAAGCTGATTTATTTTGGTCATAAGTTATTTGGATTACACAAAAGCGACCTCTTTACGATAATCTGAAGAAATTAATCGATTATTTCCTCTCGATTAAGCTTTTTCTTTTATGAGAAAACCAATTTTCCTCGGTTCTCACCTCAATCGCCTTTGTAACCGAACTCACAAAATAGCCAGAAGCAAAATAAGGAGTGACAACACCAGGAGTTATTGCCCTTTAACTTAAAGCATAACTAAAACCACCTCATAGTCAGTCATTATTATCTAGCTTTCTTGAGAACTGAGAATTTAATTTATAGATCAAAACTTGATCACAGATCAAACAAAAGAACAAGACTCGGTAACTTAAACCATTTTTCGCCGAGAACCTCTCCTTCCTTATTTCAATTAGTTACACGGCTTAAGGCGAAACAGAATTTATAGTGCAGCTCTACTTTTGAAAAATGAAGCAGGTGCTCCTTTAGATCGTACATTAGGTAACATCGTGCTTTTTAGATAGATAATAAAAACAAATGGTTCTTATCTGGAAGAGAATTATTCGTTTTTTCTTTCTAAAGGGATGAGCTAACTCTGTTTTAATTATCTTATAAACTCCCGTATCATTATTTTTATGGTATACCGCGTTTATTTGAAAAAGAGAAAGCTGATGTTAATGAGTAATGAAGTTCTTGGGAGGTCCAGTTAGAGTTACTTTTTGCGGATTTAGCTTTTTAAAAGTAAAAGAGTTGAATATCCATCAAGCTTTTGTTGTTTTGTTGTGTGTTTAGAGTCACAGCTTTTTTGATGTGGATTAGGTAGTACGTTATTGGGGTTTGGATACTTAGAGCATTTTTATTTAAGACTTTAGACAATTCTAAACTCTAATATTTTATAAATCTCTAAATAATTTATAAATTATTTATTTATTTAATTTTCTTTGGTTTTTCTTCTTTTCTTGTAATTAAAATTGTGTTTATATATTCAAGATCAAGATGTTCAAATGTAAGATTGTAAGATTTTATTTTCTGTAGCCCGAACGGGATTTCTTAATTGATCCCCTTGGCTACAAATATGTATTTAAATTTTTGAAATTTCTTTTCCCATGTAAATAAAGATTATTATTATTATTATTCTTAATCATAATAGATATAGAATGTTATTTTTTAATAATTAATTAATATTAGTTGACATTTAGTAGTTAAATTTGTGACTTTGATGCATATATACAAATACAAATACAAATACAAATATAGTCGATCAACTACAGGCTAAAAGCCCAGCAAGGTTGATCCAGTCTATTCAATTCAACCTCCCCCCGATTTCCAGTATTCGTCTACTTTTCTTTTAAACTCGTCCACCCCACTTGAGTTAACTATCGATTCAGGTAATGCATTCCATTTATCCACTACTCTATTAATAAACTATTGTTTGGAGAACTAAAAATATTTCTTTGTGAGATATTTTCCTTTGTAAATTTTATCATCTTCCTGATTAATTCACTTCTTGTAATGAAAATTATTTTCACTTTAACAAGAATCAAGAAGGAATAAGAATTCTGAAGAGTAAAAAAATTTGAGTAACATAAAACGTTCGTGTAATTTTGGTAAGAAATTTTAGTTAGGTTTATTTAAACTAAAGTTCATAATTTCTTCCTTCTTGAATACATTGTAACCATCCTTACTCAATTGAACTTATACCTACTTTGAAAATATTTATTTAATTATATCAGTTTAAGGATACTTATTTAATTACATTAATAACAATCAAATGGGTATCATAATTCTTCGTAATAATTCGTTCATAATTTCTTCCTTCTTGAATACATCGTGACCATCCTTACTCAATTGAACTTATACCTACTTTGAAAACATTTATTTAATTACATTAATTACAATCAAATGGGTATCAATTACATTATAACTCATAACTGTATGCATGAAATTATAACTGATCATAGCTCTACTGATGTTTCGGGCTCTTCACCCCCAAAAAGTATCGTAAAACGAGAAATCTCTCAGACAGCTACAGAATATCCTTATCTTTACAACAAGTCTTTAAAACTTGCAGAAATGCAATGCTAATTAACTATCCAGGTAGCAATTAAGGTTACTTAAAATTAGCGTAAAACACGAATGTTGAGTTTGTCACGCCATGATGTGCGTATGATGGTGGGAATCCCGAGGGATGCTAGATCTGAAGTCAACTGTAAAACCGCCGTTAATTGAGCTTGGTAACACGGCATGCACGTGTGGTCAATTACAGAAGCTTCTCCTGACAGTATAGATAAATTCTAAGAAGATATTACTAATATCTTAGTAATGTATTGCTACATGCATACAATTATTGTTGCAGTGCGTACTACTATTTGGTTTATCGTTTTGCCGTAGAATAATACAGAATGATATGCTTTGGGGTGACCACTGTATTTTTACTACTTGAATCGTCAGTTTAAAAACAGGAATAAGTCCAAAAACCAAGTTTTGAGAAAATAAAATAAAAGCCAAACTATATAAGTAATGGAATTTCATTGTATAACCACCAAATTTTTGTTGAAAACTCTGGGTTATATTTAGAATACAGAACAGTCATAGGAAAACTATTAGTATATTCAAAAATATTTTATAGTTGAAAAAAGTTAATGGACGTATTTTCTTTTTCAAGTACACTCGCCTCAGGAGTGATTCACGTTAAACTATTGTACGGCTTCTGGTTTCAATTGTTTTTCAGGCTGCTTTTTACGTTCACTGTCTCTGATTAATTCCACTGATTCCCACGTATTTCACCAAGTTTATACATAAATATTTGAACCACTTTTTTATACATTTAAACATACATTTTTTAACAGGAACCCACAACATAACAATAAACTAAAAACAGAAAAATAAGAGATTACTAAACTACCCTAAAGAAGACAAAGCTCTTTCATGGATTTATTTTTATGATAGTAGAGTAGAAATTGTATAAAAATAAAGTATAATTACATCATAAATGAAGGTTTATGTTACATGAGGGCTATGCTTATAAAAAGCGTAGTTAATTCAAAATGTCTCCTAAAAACGTAATTCTTTACCTGACTAGTTTTCATACTTCTTCAATTTTTAAGCTGTTAAGAATAAATGTAATGCAGAGTCTTAAAATATCGGATGTTGTATTATGTTTGGATTGTCATAAGGGAATTTATTAAAGAGAGTAACCGAAATATACTGGGAGTGGTGTTTGAATATTTCTTTAAAAGGGGTTGGAACTGTGGTGGGACAAGGTAGACATTTTGCTTGCGGAAATCGTTTGGAGCGTTACAACTTTCCGTGACCCCCGATGGATATTTAAAAATACGGCAATTATATAATTAATTGCCTATTTCTGAGTAAACATCCAATTTACTTCATTCATTCATAAAAAAATTGTGTGAACCACTTTTCTTACAATATAATAAATAGTAGTTTGTCTCTGAGTAAACAACCAATTTACTTCATTATATAGACATATGGACTATCCAGAACGAAGAAGTTTAACCCAGAATAGAAGTTTTCCCACCACCTTTCCACAAGTTTCATCTCCTTTAACAAGTAGCCATCACCTTTAAACAGCAAGCGTGCTTCTTCTTCTTCTTCAGAAAACCCTTTTTCCTTGTTTTCACCCCATTCAGTTGTCGCGTCTGCGGAGAAAACACGAAAAACTACAGCAATCCCAAAAAACAATCATCACGAAAACGCCGAGCTTCTATTTCCACCCCGCTGTGCGCGGGATTTCGTGGCCTTATTTCAAACAAAAAACGGAAAAATCTGGGCCATTCATATGCGGAAATTACGCGAGAGAAAAAAATTCTGCTGTTGCTCTCCTCACCCTTTTTACACAGGTGATCTTTCTTGATTGTTCAAATGCTCTCTCTCTCTCTCCCCTCCAGTAGTAATTATAACTCTAAGAAGCAAAAGTGATACGATGTAAACAATCATTACCTTGGATTCGGAGCGGATGGGTGAAAGTTCCAGGTGTTTGTTGCCATGCGGAAAGGTAGAAATGAGGAAACTGGACGTTGGGATGGATGTGTGACAAGCTTTCTTATGCTTATTCCATTTCTTCTAATTAGGAAATAAGATGTGTAGTTTATACGAATCAAGAAATGCGTTATTTGGCATCTTTAATTAAGGGAATGTACATAGCTTATTAGTTCAAACACTTTCCTGTCTAACAGGGGTTTCTGTTAATTGTATAAGAAAAAATATAGTAACATTAATAGTGGATCTATACATAACACAATTGTAAAGAAGAGGAAGATAGGAAAAAACTTCTTTTGATTTTCTATTTATTAAACTGATCACTTTTATTTGAAGTTTGATTTATAAGAGGCAGTTATAACAATGTGCAGGAAATTTGGGTTTAAGTTATGAGATAAAAAGTACTCTAATTAATCAGTCCTGATCGTCCCTAATTTTAAAAAAAAACTTTATAGAAAAATAAGACTGTCTAGGTTTGGTAGGTTGGTAGGCTGTCTAGGTTTGGTAGTAAATGGAAAAAAAGGACATACCAACACAAAGGTTATCAATTTCCACAGAATCTGTGTTACTCATGAACTAATAGCTTTTTGTATGAAAATGCATATGGGGTTTTTAAAAGCATTTAAAACAAGCTATTAAGGTTTTAAATAATTTTTAAATGATAATAATCTGGTATTAAAATTAATTTTTTGACTATAATTCGAAGTTTAGAAATAATCTTTGAGTAGATAAAATGTATGCGTAGCATTTATATAATTTAAAGGTTACTAATGTCATAAATCTAAAAAGTAGTTATGATTTTTTAAAATTGGAAAGTACTACAACTACGTTATAGGTCAAACAGTTATTTCAACTTACTTATTATTTAAACTTTTGTGTATGTTTTCGAAACTTATTTTCTAAAACTTCGTTTTTGGAGAATATCTTTATGCAAATATCTAAGAGTACCAAGGCACAAATCATCAAGATACATAGAAAGAATTTTTGATATTTATATACAGACCTATTCTATATTTTCATATAATTCTACAAAATTTGTCTGCTTAGAAAGATAAACTGGAATAGGATTGTAAATAAAAAGTTGGTTTTACTATCGTGAAAATACCCAAAGTGTAAATTATTCAAGTAATAAAACCGCTTGAATAGAATACATTTTATGAATATAAGAAATTTTAAATTACTTCATTTATGATAATATTGTTATGCATGAGAAATAGATAAAAGTTATAGTGTGGAGAAAATGAATTTAAGTAATATCATAACAGAAAAACATTAAACCAGATGCTTTGAATATAAGGGAAAGTATATTTTAAGAGACATTCCATGGAGTTATTCAAGTATTTCATTTGGAAATCGGTGCCAGCAGTTATATACCTGCTAACGTATAAGTGTAACAATAGAAAATGTAAATATTTCTTCAAGAGGGAAAAGTTTTTATGTGTGAAAATATACCACAAATCAATACCTTCTCAACCAATAAAACAGAACAATGCGTTCATTGACTTTATAGAAACTCAAATCGAAATAAAATAGTCTCGATGATTAAATTATCTTTTCAGTCAAAAATAAAATCCCAAATTCGATCTTCAGATGTTGACAGTTGGAACAATGAACTTTTTATTTGTATTCAGAAAAGGTTTTTATTCGTAACAAAAGCAGGCACATGCACAGTTTTTTTATGATCTGCAGAATAATCGAATATATATAGAAATGGAATAGAAATGTCATCCCAACGATAATGAAACTTTTTCCACATTCGTGATCATGTTCAAGGGAAGCTGGAAGCACTATTATGTTCTTTTCCTCGTGACCTTTGACCTTCCATGTGGAATAACGGGTTCAAGGTCAAGTCCTTAAGGACGCGAACCGAGGGTCAAGCAGGCCACAGGGAAATGTGAAGGGAAGGAAAGAAGCCATGGTAATGAATGTTTCGAAGGATCCAGAGGATGTGTTGAAAATGAAAAATTTTTTTCTTCAATTGTTGGGAGAAGATTGAGGAAGAAAAAAAAAACGATCATTGTTTTGAGAGGGAATGAGGCGTGAGAGAAAAACTTATTTTTGTTTTTATTAAAGTTGTGTCTGTCGTTGATGTAAAATGTGGAGCAGTGAAATGACGAGTGACGACAGTGAGTGGAACAGTGAGTGACGTTTGATGTATTCCTCACACGGTGTATCTTATAATATCGAAATAAAGAATGGGAGGGTTTGAGATGTTTGACACAACTTTCTCTCTTGTATTTGTGAAACATTCTTTTTTATATAGGCGAGTAAAAATTTCATAACATTAAAAATCGAGTGAGTAAAATTAAGAGTAATAAATTGATGGTTTTCTGTAATTTAAAAGCGAAGAACATAAAAGATGGTTTTGATAACACAAATTTTTAAAGAAATTTAAATCAATAATACCCTGATTAATCAATATTAATATACACCATTATATTATTTCAAGGGTGAACTTTTAACCCCTTAAAATTTATAAAAATCTTGTGTGTAACATACGCTATAATTCTAACTTAGATTTTGTAATTTATTGAAAATAAAGAGAACTAAGAATATCTTTACAAAATGATATTTTGAGTTATTGTTACTTCCAGTCAATAAATGAAGCAGCTGATAAAGTAACTGTAAAATAGTTACAAATTCATTATAAAAATAATATTATTTTTTACAGAATTGTCTCTAAGATGGTATCGGATTTAAAACACTTTGGATGCTTCATATCATTAATTAAAAATTCAGACTACCCTACAGTTTTACTGGAAATGTAACAGGTTCTGAAAGAATTCGGGACATCACAATGATCAAGATATTCCCCATTCACGGCAGAACGGTAAGTGAATAAACAAGTTTTATGTCATTATATACCGATCAGCTGGTAATAATGATGCATGATGCTTAATCATCTAAATTCATTCAGCAAATGAAACCAATTTGTAACGGAATGAAAGCGCTAATTAATTTACTAATCACTTGTTGATTCTTATTGACAAGTTTTGATATTAATTTGTCCTAAATTTCGCATTCCAATCTATATTTGCTTTCCGTGTATTCCATATTGTCACTTCCTTATTCTATTTTGTCAACTGTTTTCTTCGAAATAAAAGTATTGATTTAACTACTAAAGAGTTGATAAAAAAATGTTGCATAATTTTTATAACTAGAATCAAAACAGGTTAAACAAAATTATGAAATTTTAAACACTTGTAGAGAAATATTAGAATATCGTTTTCAAATAAAACATTTATTTACATCAACAACTTTAAAAGGGTAAAGGGGAAAGAAAATTAAGATATCCTCTCTTTATACTCATAGTGTTATTAAGTGTTTATAAAAGTCAACATGTATAAGCCAAGGTACCCCAATCCCAATGAGTTAAAAAGGTGAAAATCTCAAAATTTGTTTTATTTTCTGATTACAATATATGAAGAATAGCTTTCAAAACCAGTTTACAATTTGTTTCTATGGTAAATAGAAGTATAGATATATTTTTTTAAAGATCAAGTGAAACATTCAAAACAGCCAGAAGGGGCAACTTAAAAGCTTTTCCCCTCTCATATTGTTCTTTTTCTACAAATTTCAATTTTTAAAATGTTAAACCTTGCTTATTATTTTAACATTTGAGTTGAAACTTGTACTATTTATACTTTGTATACTTTGTATTTATACTTTGCCCGAACTATTATTTTTTAAAATATATCATACAAAACTTTTTAGGGGTACGTGTTTATCAAAATTGTCTTGCTTTTTTTAATTAAGGGGGTTAGATCTTAATATGCTGTTTACAATTGTATGTTTTTTAAACCTTAAAAAGTTTAGAATCCAGGCTCTCAATAAGTTTATTAGTGTATCATAAACTTTAAAAAACCTGATGACTTTTAATTTTTTTAAAATTTTACAGCATTTTAAAAAGTGATTTTTTTTGGCTTTTTTATGCTAAAATTACCTTTAAATCTTAAAATAATTACTTTCTGAAGAAAAGTACATTATTTAGTGCTGTTTTACCATAAAACGTAAAAAAAATGTAATTTAAAGCTCTTTAAAAAGAAAAGTTGTCGAACCCATTAGGGTATCAGGATTTTCAAAAATCAAGATATTGAGAGTTTTCTGAGATTAAAATACGAGCCACTTAAAACGTAAATAGTGGCACCCGACAATAATATTTAACCTTTCAATGGATGTTTGTTTCATTTATTGTACTTACTTCTGCTTGTAATCATGTCTTGAGCATGATTAAATGGCTGATTTAAAGGTTTTTTATGGACTTATTTTTCGGTGAACTTTTGCTTCTTTCAGTCGTTTTCTTCTAGTTTCTACCAATATTCTATTTTTTTAAACTTGGATTTTCTAATACACTGCAACATTATATTCCCCACATGAAAGCCGTGTTGCTTTCGGTCGTGCCTAGAAAAAAACTTGTATAATCACCTAAAAAAACGGGAATGACCACCGAAAAAAAATCAACGTCCCACTTTCAATGGCTCCGGAGTCCCTCAAGGCGACTTCCCAACAAATCCTCTCTCTGTTGTTTGAAAAAGCGTGTTGTGAAATCAACCTCGAGGGCTCTTGCCTCACTTTCCCAGCGAGTTCTTCCAAATCGTTTAGATGGGGCACCTTCAAGGGACTGCCGAATTTCCGGATGGGTTAATGGAAGGATGGATATATGGACAGGTGAGGTGAGGCGTGTCCAGGGGTTTCAGACGATTTTGATGGAATGGAAAGTAATGAAGGAGGGAGAAAGTGGAGTTGAGTTGAGAGAGCCTGGAGGGATGGATTGATGCTTTGATTGGAGGGTGAGAAAATTGGGAATGGAAGTGAAAGTTGTAGTTGGGATTGAAGTGGATGTCGAGGATAACGGTAGGACTTGTTTTTCTTTAGAGAAGAAGTTTTAACAATGAAAAAGGGCAGAAAAAATAATGAATACTTATTTGTACCGATAGCACTACCCGGAAAGGACATTATAGGTAACTGAACCTCAATAAGGTTGGGTGTAATCTTAAATGCAACAAAATAGACCTTAATTAAATGCATTTAACCTACTACAATAATTGACTGAAAGTCGTTTCTAATTTGAAGTTAACCCATGACATGACCAGTCTGAGGAAGCATTCAAACTTAAATGCGTTGTTGGGAACGTGGGTTCGCCCTTAATCATTTCTAGTAGAGATCTTCAGGTTGCAGGACCACCCAAGTATTGTTCAGCAAGGCATTATGACGATAAACAATTGTATAAATGCTTTTTTCTATACCAATAACATTTTATATTACGTTTTCCTTGCATGTATGCTTTTAAATGTAGAATTGGTTTAGAAATCTAAAATTTACCATGAAGATAATAATAATAAATATAAATTTTCTCAAGTCAACTTCTATTCAACTAAACTGTAATTAAAAAAAAATACAAGTTTATCCCGTAAACAATCATGATTGCTATTGCATTAGCTGAACACGGATGGAAAGATTTAACTGTTTACTACTTACAATATATTAATAGTTACATTAAAATTCAAGCAAAAGAACGTAAAAAGGCGGTAACTTGTATAGATACTCTGAATTATTTCTGTTTCCCCTAGCTACAGATATTACTTCCAGAACTTAAATATAATTCTAATTGTTTGTGAAAGCCTATTATGTATCAGATGCCAATGTTAAATTGTCATGTCGATATTTTTTTTGAGTGAAATTTTTTTGACTTTTTATATGAGTGGAAAAATTATTGGGAAATAGCTCAAGATATCAAACGTGTACCTTATTGTTTAGAAAATTTAAGGCAGTGGTTTCCTAGTAATTTTACGTGGGGTCCAAATAATTTTGAAAATTTTTTTACCAAGGTCCAGAGAAAAAAAATACTTAATTACTTTCCAATTATCATCTTCAGATACACACAATTTTACATAGATGTATTTTGAGTAGTGTACACTATATTAAATTATTAAATTAAACAAAACTTGTTAATTACAGTTCAAATCGTCGCTCAAACGATTGGGCGTTGTCAGTTAGAGAATATTGAAGGGCTGGGAATTTGGGATTCCTACCCGGAAAGATTTGCAAAACCTTGATTCATTAAGTACAATGGTATAATTTTTTTATATTTCAGCACGCCTCCCAAATTAAAAGATTCGAAAAAAATTAATTATTAACTTTTGTCTTAAAAACTTGTAAAGTCCTTTATTGCTAAAGTTGTTGTACGGTTGGACTGTTTAAGTGTAGCTATGGAAAAATAAATTTGTATAGTGCATTATGGAAATAAAATATTTATTATATTTATTATTAATAGTTTTATATCGAAGGGAGTCTGGGGTCTCTGGATATTGTTTAAAATTTGACCTTTAAAAAAAGTTCAAATTAATTTTTTGTGTATAAGAATACATATGAATTTCATCAAAATATTTTGGCTGTCCAAGAAATAACCTCACGTTGTCCGGATGTGAACGTGGTCTACCAGTTGTCATTCCCTATTTTAAAGCTTCAAACAGGTTTTTTTAAACAGTCAACAGGCTTTTAATCCTGCGATACATCACTTTAGACTTCATGACACAAAGCAATGCAACAGTGATTCTACTTGCAGTTTCACATCACTAGAGAAAACCACCCCATTCACCATTACAAAAACCTCACCCACTATCAGTCATCTCACACTGAGTGGACCCACCCACACAATAAAACAGCCGCAAATCTACCAACACCCATAACGTCGCCATTTACATGGAGACTAAACACACCATCCCCCCGCCCATTCTTCCTCATTCTTCAATAGCGAAAAAGTCCCTCCGATTCCCCTTTAAACCCGACGTTCGAAGACAGTTCAACGACATTATTAAGTCAGTCAGTCGAGCTGGTTTATGCCTCTCTCTCCCGCTGAAAAATGCAGTGTTTCCATCGCCCATTGTATGTGTTTCCTTTACGAGAAGCCAGGCTGAAACGATATGGGGAGGGATAAATCACGTTCTGTTCGATTTACATGGGATCGTGTCGGTCAGATTTCCCGCGCTTGGGCGGTTTTCGGTGAGAGTCTTCCGATCGTCGGAAGTGGAAGGTTGTGCAAACGATTTTTGGTTTTTCCCCCTTTTAAAGGTTTTTTTTTTATTTTATTTCGTCTATTGATTTAAATTGAGGACGGGTCTTCCGCTTTTGATTCTTCTGCGAAGTTTCTCTTTTTTGTAAAGATATATTCAGGAAACCGCGTCCTCGACTTTCTCTCTTTATTTTATGAATATTTCCATACCTCTTGTCCTCAAATCAAGGTACTATCTATTATTGTCTCTTCCGATCCAAGAGCAACCGTTTTGATTTCCCAGGTGTAAGGGCGTAAAAGTGTTTTATTTTTCTCTTTTGTAATAAAAGAAGATGATTAAAAAAATTCTTATGGACTAAATTCCTTGTTAAATGGATAAAAAAAAATTCTTCGATGGAATGTATACTACTGCTTTTCAAGTGATAAATTAACTGTTTTTTGACCTTAAGATTATAGTAATTTTCCCCAAAGGAACATTACATTAATAGTGATCGAAACAACATTTTCGGCAATGATTATGCGTAAAAAATTTTATGACGTTTTTTTCTGATTCCTCTTTCTCTCCTCATTTCTATAATCTTGTTTTTAATCACCCCCTCATTTAATCCCTTTCATTTGCTGTTTAAGTCAATCTCTTTTATTCTCTCGTATTCAATTAATTATTTGTAACTTGATATTTTTCAACTCCTTTTTCTCTCTAACAGTGAGTAATATAGAAATTTATTTCGGGAAGGGCCAAAATATCCTCTAAAAATGTAGCATTTAACAGGCTCAAAGCTAAATTTTTTAACCGGAGACGACCCAAAATTATACCTAAGCCCCTCCATGTATATTTAATAGACGTTTAATGTAGCGTTTTAATATGTTTTTAGGTAGGATGTCCATTTTGAAATCTATTTTGTCCATTTTGAAACTTATTAATGAAAAAAATTGTGAATATTAGAGTTTGAAGTACAAGAGTGAATTCTGGGCTCCTCTACCAAGACAAATTTTGGAAATTTGACCCTAAAAAGCAGGGATTTAACTTGTTTTGAAACACTTAGACTTAGACTGAATTTCAAGGGCACCCCCATCCCTCCTGAAATATAACTTTGACAATATGATTACAAGCAGGATAATTTTTTATGGAGTCCTTAGAAAGGTTCACTATAACACGACGTTCAAGAATCTAGAAGACTGAATGTTACAATAGGGTAGTTCTACACTACACAAAGAGGATCTTGAAACTTTCCAATTGAAGAAATTATCCGAAGGTATGCCACGGAAAAGATAATACACAGCACGAGAACATATCATTTGATTTCATTGGGTTCGTGTGGTCATTCCACCGCATGGGTGACCACTCCGATGCGATTTAAAAGCGCGAGCGTTGTGCAACGACTTTCTCTCGTCCGCACTTTCCCTCGGGTTTTTATACAAGTTCGTGATCGCATAAATTCTCGGGCGGTTCCCCTGCTTCCCTTTCTCCGGTTTGTTTGTCTTGTCTGACGTTTCCCCCAGCAGAAGATGGCGAAACGGGCTCCACGGTCCGCTGCCGGTGACGTAACGGGGGGTTTTCAATTATGTTACAAAATGATGTTTGCTGATGGATCTAGATCAAGGAGTAAGATTAGAGAGGGACTGTGGCCCAACGGATGGAGGTTTCCCAAAGTGTTCCTTTTGTTGTGGGAAACAAGAGATTGTGTGGAGGCATCTTGAGAGGAATTTCTGTCGGAAATGAGTCTGATTACGTATTTTTTTGTGAAATAATGTCATTTAAGTTCAAATTAAGAGAATGTCGTGTCGAGATGTAAAAATGACTTTGTTTCAAAATGTATGTTAATATTTAGCAATGGCGTGTTTCTGAATTGAGTAATTTAAATATTAACCTTTTCGTTTGCAGGGCACGTGTTCTTTTAACTAAGCGTGAGACTTTAGATTAGGATAAAACAGTTTAGAGACAATGAAAGTGCAGCTCGTAAAATACATATTTTTGATAACCAACAATTTTTTAATGAGTTGAACCAGTTTATTTTTAAATAATCTAAGATTTTATTTTTATTATCATACAGATTGGTTAATTATGCCTTTGTTTCCTAACGTTGGAACCTTAATTGGTAGCTGCTTATCAATGTATATTATTTAAGAGATATACTAGATTAGATAGTTAGAACTATATCGTTGAATCACCCAATGAAAGGATTCTAGGTTACACACGCTACAAGTCTAATTTTCATTTGGGGACATCCATGGAAGTCAATTAAAATCTCCCCGTCAACTTTTAGTTTAGAAAATATACGTTTTTTCTTTAATATTTTTTAGCACAAGTTTAGAAAAAATGCTCAGATTAGTCAAAACAGCAAATCATATAGCCAGTCAGTCATGATAATTAAAAGTTAGAATCATGTTTTTGATTTCAACGTGTTCTTGTATCAAAATTTTGCAATCAGGATGATAATTTTTATGCCGATAAAACAAAACTAGTGGTTAAGAAAATCTCACGTGGGGGGAGGGGGGGGGGTCCAGCAAAATCTCACCAAATCTCACCAAGGGGAAGGGAGGGGTCCAAAATTTGGTAAAAACACCTCACGTAATTTATGGACGTCCCCTTTCATGCTTGTTTAAAATGCTTAATACAGTGAGATCGAAACTTGGGTAAAACTAAAAAAAAAAATATATGCCAAAAAGAGTATTTGTTAGATGATAATTTCATGAAGGGGGGTTAGAAAAATACCAGGGCGGATAGTGTCAGTACCAATGAAAACTATAATTGCTTAATCTCTAGGGTTAAGTCCAATTAGCAACTTTGGAGTTAACCCCATATAAAAGACTTGCCTCCTACAACACGTAAGATCTTGGACTAAGAAACTAGCTTTACTTGTGACCGATATTTTTTGACAAGGGTGGTTAATACTAAAAGGGTTGTATTAACCACTCTTTAGTAGTATTAAAAGTAGTGATAGTATTAAAAGGGTGGAACATGTAGGATCCACTGGCGTCTTTGGGGCTAAATACATTGAAACAATGTTGAAGTTATTTTTTTTTCAATTTATACCACTTATTGAGGATGCCGTTCAGAATATTTACGAGCTTACGCTTCCATACTTGGAAAAAATGCTGCACCGTCTGCTGTGACCTTAAATTTCCCAATCCAATGGTCTGTCTCCCCCAATATTTAACTGTTCTCAATATTAAATGGTTCAATAGTCTAGTCCACGCAGAAAAGGCCGAAAATTCTTGGGAAAACCTTCAAATTGAATAGATGTATTCCGAGACACATTTTTCTAACCTTATCACACTGCGATAACTCGTCTATAAAAGACGACTCTGCAACTGATGCGATAGGAATAACCTTCTTGACCCAAGTCCCATCTCCAGTTACATCTGTCCAACCGAATGCTTCCGATGACATTTCCAACTACCAGAAGACACACCTCAGTTATAGATCACTGCATAAGTAATGGAGTGAGGACAAGAAGACAAGCATCTCTCATTGCCCCACACCCGGACTCACTGAAGCAACCTCCGCTGTTACGTATGCTGAGCATGACTTGAGCTTCGAAGTCCTTATCGGACCAACTCTCGATAAGGGAAAGCTTACGACAGAGCCGACACCCGAGGGTCCTACATGGCCTAATCTTGTAAGAAATGGCATTGCTTCCGATCGAAAAAACAACAAGCATCTTTACGAGAAACTGCGATTTTGTTTTCCACCTCAAGGGGCGCGATATATCAAATCGAGTGACATACCAGGATGACTTGGCGAGTTTTGTGGAGCACTGGTCAGGCGGAGTTATCTGTAAACTACATCTACCGGTAGCCTGTTTGAGTAAATCACGTAATGAATCTCTCGCTAGCTAGTTGATTAATGAGATAGTTTTTTTGCTGGATTTGGAAGAAGTCGAACGCGCTGTTTGTTGGATATTGGAAGGTTCCAGATGTACGATTTGACCCGATTTTCGGGGAATATTGTCCAAAAATACTTTCGCTAGGTGCCGAGATACTTTCTCAAGACCTGGATACAATCGTTACGTTCACGATTGTCTTTTTTTCTTGGAGTGGATGTTGTGAGAATTGAGATTTTGTATCCTTATTGAGTTTTTATCACCCGATGGCATCAGTCTGCGAATGAAAATGGTTATAGTTTGGAAGGATGGAAAACAATGGGATTTTTGCTTTTACTGAAATTTTTTTTCCATTTGTCGAATAAGGTTTTGTTTTAGGTTTATGATAGAGGTGAGAGGGTGCACTTCGTAAACCAAATGTTGACAAAACACTTAAATATTTTTGTTTTCTATCAATATTTAATGGAATTTAAAAATTATTCCAAATAAAAAAAACCCACATTTTTCGGTGTTCCTATAATAATTATTTACAATTAATCATCTGTGTTTGTGTTTCCTATGTGTTGTTTTTTCCTTTTTTATGTAACTGGAGTTTTTTCTGTATAGCATTACTAATAAATAAATAATAATCAATTTAAATGTTTTGGAGTTTATATACCTATTTACACTAATCAATATCTCAGAACCAAACATTCATACAATTCATAAAAATAGTAAATAATCTTCCCAATAATTATGATATCTTTTTTTGACTCTTTTAAAAAAATTCAGAAGGTGCTATAATACTTGCTTTTTATTATCTGTTTCGTGTGTGTATTTGTATTTTTCTTTGCCTTTTGGTGTTTTTATCTTGTCATGTAAATGGATACTTTATATCTGTATGACAATATGTAAATAAATAAATAAATAAATATCAGAATTACATCACTCATTCTGAATATTCAGAATAGTGCAGAAATTTGGTTGAACGTAGTAATAAGAGATAATTAGGAAAATTCGAATGAGAAAAATATTTACTTCCACTTAGTGAAAAGTCAGTTATCTACATAAGTTTTAAGAAACTGTCAGTAAAAAATTGCTTGACTGTGATTCCAGAGATTGACTTTGAGTTTGATTATGGATTGGTCATGATTTTACAGCTTTTTCATTACTTAAATGAACACCGAGAATACGTAGCATGTCATTTAATACAATGCAGTGTCAATTGGTCAAAAACGTTCACAGTTTGAACAGGAAATTCAATTTACTTTATAATTGTATGAAAGGTAATTAAGTTTCATATTTATAGACAGAAACCTCCATCAACTCGGTAAACAACCCATTTCGAATCCCTACACGTGTTTCACCCCCTGGCAGCTAACATACCGTACCATAATTATTTCCGTGAGCGTCTCTCTAAAATTGTCTTCAGACAATGGAAGGATCCCCTGATTTGTTACGACTACGAGAGAAGAAAGCAGGCTGTTAGTTCCGACCAACGACACCCAACATGGTCCAATTTCTCATTTTTATTTACTCTTGGAAATTGAAACAAAGGCATAGTAAAAAGAAATAACAATAATGCTGATATCCCAACATGCGAAACTCTCAGGCATATCCACGACGTCAAGTTATTAGTGAAACAATCTCGCATGTTGCATGTCACGCGTGATACGAAAACGTAGCATTAATATGTCACGTCATCGAGAAGGAAATAGGTGTGTATCACGTGTGTTTTAAGTGTTAATTTACGCTTATTGTTTCTCATCAAGTGTTTTTTCATCGTCAATTCAGATGGATAGATAAACGTGACCGAAACCCGTTCGAGTGTTTTAATGACGAGCAGTGTAATTATTGATGGTGGTACAATTTTTCATTTTTTTTTGAGGGATTGAAAGATCAACGCATTCATGTAAATTGTGGTTCGGGGTCAAAACTCTCATCTTTTTTGGTTTAAATTATGTTATGGTGTCGTGGGACTTGAAAGTGTGAAGTGTTGATCTTGTTTTTTCCTAATTTACATGGTGCAGCAAGTAACCTTTGATGTGGTGTGTCAAGAGTCACGAATGTCAGCGGTGTATGGAGAGATATGTGTCGCATAATTTCGGGAATGATGTTATGCAAACAAGTTTGTTACGAAGTTATTAAAATGTTGTTTTTTAAAGTATTCAAGAAAGAAGGCCGATGAGTCCACGATATCCTTAATTTCTTTTGAGGAAACAAATATTTGGATCTTATATCTTTTGTTTATATTTCAGTGGTTAATAACTATAGATTTCGCTAATGTACTGCTTGTAGTTTTTATGTTACAATTAGTTATTTTATTATTTATTAGTTAGTTATTTTGTAATTTTTTCATGTTCATTAAAATAAGTCACATAAACGTAAAATACTATAAAAAATCATTTAATTAAATTGGTTTCTTTAGATTTTAAAGTTATACAAACTAGATAGAAAGGAGCTTTCAAAATGAACTACTCATAGTCTTTCTTCTGTAGCTTAACTGTCACGCCATTGATATAAAAATATGATTTTTTTTATTGTGGATGACTTGAAACGAAATTAAATTGAAATTTTAGTTTGTAGTTAGATTTTAAGAAAATAAATTTAAGACTACAACTAAAATATTTAGTTTCTGACATTTTCCAGTTCAGATGCACCTTTAAGGATTCACATTATGCGTATAGAGGCTTGCTTGGTGGCTTGTTAACGTCAATTTCAACTGGCTTAATTCCTTATGTAACTACTCACTTTCTTTGGAATTAGTGATGGATAGTATAGGAGAAAAGAGAGCAAGAGGAAAATTAGAAATCCGAGAAGTGAAGGGGGATCAGAAGAAGGTCAGAAGAGAAAGAGCAAGATGAATAGGCAGAGGATGATGCAGAGAATACGGGAGAGAATGGGACCGAAAAGAGACAGAATAAATCCAAATTTGCGATCATGAGAGAAAACTTAACTGTTTTACCGACCTACCATATTAAGTATAATATGTGGCTGTTCAAATCAATGAAATGGGAAAACTACAGTCAATAAACTCTTCGAAAGATTTTTTCATTAAATTTTTATCATATTGAAGAAGCCTTAACAGACCTTAACCCCCCAATTTTTAAGAATAAATTTCAATGAAATACTGAAGTTATTAATCACAAAGGGTTTTTTTGCCTCCACGAATCATTCCCTAGAAAGTCGGAATGCACATGCATACCTTCTGTAGAAGTAGGCATGCATCCTCCTATAAAATTCCCATTTAACGTACACAAAATAGAATGCATTGAAAATTGATTATATGTTTCAAAGATAACCAAGAAATAAAATCCACATGTTTACCCTTGTTCTGTTTCTTAAATTAGTTTGATTAAAGGGGTACACACTGAACGAAATGGAATTGTCCTCAACGACCAGGCAATTGCCCAATTATTGTCCTTGTTTGTCAAACATCCCAAACCCAACCCTACAAAAAACAAACACTATCGCTTCCATTAGCACCATTAAAGAGAACTTTCCCGTTCATAACTCAAACGCCCGCGAGAGACAACAACCAACATCGAACCCCAACTTTCACCGTTCTATTTCTGGCCCTCTCGATCTCGCTCCACTTTTAATAGCCGACAACAACACCATCCCACCTCTCCCATTGCCCACAGAGATGACCAGAGCCGATAACGCGGCGGTAAATATAGAAACAAGGGCAGGACCATAACTAGGAGGAACTCGCCCCCGGGCCGGAATCAAAACTCTCGATTCCGCCCCGAGCGGATCGAAGCGAGGCGATTACTGCTGTGGCAGATGTCGAATCTGGGTCTGGTCCTCTCTCGAAATAGGGCCGTATTCTTCTAATTCGATTGCTCGTTCGTTCATCGATAAATTTAGATTGGTGATTGGCCGAAGGTGATGAACGGAATGTTTTTATTTTTTTCTCGGGGGCATTCCGATTGGGATAAGTGAAAGGGAAAACGGTGAGTAGTTGATGTGTGATAATAATGGGTTGCTTATCGGTGTGGTGTACCTATAATCTATTAGTGAGTGTGGAGGAAATGTTTGTTGACTGAAATAGTAACGTTCTTGATGGCTTTTCTGTCAAAGTGGACTCCTAAAGTCATCCTCGTAAGCCTTTAGAAGAGGATGAACCAGAGAGATGGGTAATATACGGACTACCAGCTACATTAATCAATGTTACTACTCGTAAATTGAGAGTTGGCTGCTAATGAGTCCAGTTAGTTGAATAGGAAAAGTGTAGATAAAGTTTCGGAGGAAATACTTTCATAAGGATTTCTTCATATTGATTCCATCAAAAGGTTTAAAATTGAGTGTCTGTGGTCATCATTCTGCTACTGATTATATTCTTCTACTATCCTTATGCTATCCATCCATATACAGATCATCCTGATACTCCTGGAACATCTCTTGTGTACTGTACCCTGGAAGTTACCAAATAAAGAAACTAAGTACGGGATTCAGCCATTAAAAAAAAGTTACATATACCACTTCCATTAATTTGTAATCCTATTAACAATTATGGAGTGACCCCCAAACACAGCAACAATTTGTCATTTATTTGCTACATAAAGTTTAATACCTATAATTTGTTTATAAATATGCCACTGTTTTCCCCCCATGGACTTTGTCTAATTAAGTATGGTTGTAATGCACTAAAAGGACTCCCATGGTCATTAACTTAAAAAGCTCTTTAAAATCTGATGCTTTTCTTACCGATTTTGTGCTACTTTATTTACAAATTACATTCAAAACTTTAAAGAGCAAAGCTTGTTTTTCTTTCAAGAATCCGTTTAACTTTCCATATTTACCTATCATGCTTCTACTTTAACGCTATCAAATTACATTCAAACATTCAAATGCAAAGCTTGTTATCACAAGCATTCTTTATTTAGCCTTATTTGTTTTAATCGAAACTTTAAATGGCAATATAATACCTTACACATTTCAAAAGCAAACAGTCTTTATTTACTCGTATCTCTTATAACACGGAAGTGGGGACTGCAAAAGCATCGAAAATAACTGTCTGGTCCATTCCTTCATGTTAAGGGAAAGTAGGGTGTGAACTTCTGATGTCGAAATCGTGATATTCAACCTTAAACAAACTCACGATCTTTCTCAACGTGAGCCATACAAAGAATAGAGCAAAGAACGGCGATAATTTAGTATTCTGAAAACTTCTTTTTAAAAGGTAATTGTGATAATGCTTTCCTAGCGTTTTACTGCCATTTAGTTCAAATTACTCTGTATGTTATTCCGTGACAGTTAACCAGATCAGTAAATCATAAAATTTGTCTTGTCTGTTATGGGATGATTTGAAGATTAGGAAAACTTTAAAAAAGATTATTGTTAAAAACTACCTTATAGTGGCAAAATAAAATGAACGCAGTGATATTTCCTCTATTCCTCTCGTTTTTTTTTCAGTATAAACCTTCGGAAATATGTTTCGAGTTTTTATGATCAGTCGAACCCATTTGTATAAATAATAATTTTATAATATTGTTTTATAGTAATATTGTTTTATAATAATAATTTTTATAATAATTTTTTATAATAATAATTTTTATAATACTTTTTATATAATAAATAATAATTTTATAATAATTTTATAGTTTGTCTCTAGGTTTGTAACTTAATGGCTTTTAGTTAGACTTCATCAGAGATAGTTTATACTGGGATATTATGTAAGGTATAAAAAATTCCTTTGTAGTTTGAATCTCCGTAAAGTAAATGCAATTTTAAACATTTTAGTTCTATTTCCACTATAAAATTATCATTTTTTTTATCATAGACCCAGTTTGAAATAACTCATTATTTTATACACCTCAGAGAAGTTAAAAGATTAAACGCCTTCATCTTTTGTTCTTAAATTAATCAAACTCTAAAAAGAGTTCCTATTGAAGACTCAAGTGCCAATAAAAAGTTTTAAGAATACATTAGAGAATTAATCCCACAGGAAACTTCCCTTTAAATACACATTTGCATATTCGTTTGTACACTCCATAATAATTTACATGCACAGTAAAAAGACAACTTCTCCTTTGTCCAGCGATCTCCGAATTCCCATTGTATTTACATGTAAACGACCAGGTAACAGTATCCTTAACTAAAAGAAAACTCACACATATCATTAGAGAACAAGAATATCCCCTCTTTTATAAGGGACCAAAATGCTTCCTGACTCTCGTTAACAGTAGCTACAACTCTTAAATAATCTACTCAAAACAAAGGCCTAGTAGTAGCTTAATAAATCAGGTTATCATGCAAATACGAACAATGGGAGGTTGGTTTTCTGTGATGGGGGTTGACATAGGTTGGAGACAGTTTTTTTGAAGGAAGGACCGAGACAGTTATGTCGTCGCTAAAATAAGTCTGTGTTTGTCTTGTTTCCGATTGTTTGATGATTGGATTGTGGGTTTTCTCTGTGGTGAGGAGGTGGTTAGGAAGTAGTGCACAGAGATGTAAGTGAGACGAATATGTTATAGTGTTCGCATTGTTTGAGGAATTTACTGGGGTTTTGTCTTTGTTATAAAGATTGAACGTTGGTTCAATAATTTAAAAATTCATGTAAAAAGCATTTTTTATTGAATTTAAAAAGTACATTTTTAATTATGGTTAAAAAAATTATTATCAGTTCTTTAGAATAAATAAGAAACATGTATGGTGTTACTTCACTTATTAAATGGTAGGTTTTCGCAGAAATTCTCTGTCAAACAACAATCTATAGATCTAGAATAACTAACTTCAATCTTAGTTTAGAAGGAGAGAGATAGAAAATGAAATGGAGGAATAAAGAGAGGACAGGAGAAAGACAATGGAATTGAAAAGGAGAGGGAAAATTAAGAACGAGAGAGAGGATGAAAGAGAAAGAGAGCTCGAGGAGTCATATGTGTTTGGGCCCTCACTACTTATCATGTACTGTGATTATACCTTCTAAACCTGAGGGTATAAGTTAACAACTTTTAAGGCTACCAAATTAAAGCTTTAAAAAAAGACACACATGATATATTAGTATGATAATATTAGGAAATTTATGATTTAAGAACATAAATTTTTCAAAGAATTGTAAGCCAAATGTGGCGTCAATCAAAAATAGTTTTTTATAATAGAACTAGTTTCGGACCTTTTCACAAAACATTAATCAGTGATTTCGATTGATATTATGAGGTCAAACGTGGTCAGAAAAACAATTTAGAACCAATAACGATGCATCAATCTTCAGAAAAAAAAATACAGAACTATAAACAATATCTTTCGTTATTATCATGTCTCCAGTTTCAATTAATGAGAGGTTAGAAATGTCATTTATATCTCCAAAACAAGCAACCCATTGTATCTCCTTCTCTATGATTACTGTCAATAACCAAATTATAACACCCTTCGACATGGAATAACTCATTGGCTGCCACGAAAAAAGCCTCCAAATTAACTCATCAAGACGGGCAAAAAAGTCAAGTTGCCGAGAAACACCGGCAATCCCACCGATATCGATGCACACCGGTCAGTGATCCACCGCAGGATGCTCCCATTTCCAACTCAACTCAACTCTACTCCCCCGGGGGTGGTCGGCCCTTTTGGTGCAAAACAGAAGAAAGAAAGAAAAGATTTCGAAAGTGTTACTCGTATTGAGGAAGTTCCGAAGGACGGAGAAAGGAATGGAGTGGAGAGGTATGTTCCAGATAGGATGACGCTTATCTTTTAATTTGGGGCAATATTGTGAATTGCTCTTGTTTTTTTTCCGAGGATTGACAGGGTTTTACATCTTCCCGTGGATTGAACACACCCTGGTTGTGTTCGATTTCGAATTCGTTTGGTGGTGTGTAGGGAACTCTTTAGTATTCGTTTTGAGTGGTTGTTTTTTGGGTTTTCTTTGGAAATGATCTAGTTGATTGCTTTTTGTTTTGAAATTTTGATGAGTTTGAGATCTTTTAGTTTTGTGTAGATTTGTTATCTGGGTGATTAAAGTGTGCTTCTATTGAGGTTATGATAGTATATTATACTGTTGGTTATTGGTTATTTAATTTAATATTTCCAGGTAAAGAATAAACAGTGATGGCTGATTAAGAGGGTGCTTCTTTTAGCTCTTTTTTGTCATTAAAATGGAAAAGGAATTGATTTGGCTTAGATTTTAACTATTTTTCTCATTTCAAAATATCTTTTGAAGGAGGAAAACATCATGCCAATGAAAAGTCATTATCTTGACAAAAATTTTAAGATTCTCCGTGTTATCAAAACAAACGTATTTATTCAGGAAAATAGGTTTTGTGTAAAGCATTCCATTGTGGATGAAAATAAATATCATTAGGTACATCAGGTATTAAAAAAATAGTTCTTCAAGTATACAAACTGGTATCTCCAAAGGCTGATTTCTATCTAGAACTCTATCAAGAAAACCTGGGGTCTACGTATTTGTACTATAAGTAATAAATAGGAATGATATATTTTATAGTTATTATACGTAAATGTTTTCCATTTCCCAAAAGTTAATAAAATTGTATTAAATTTTCGTACAATCGTAAAAATCGTAAGTACAAATTAAATTTTCTACCACATTTTTATAATTTTTTATGAATTGGCTTTTCTCCTCACTAATTTGGTGTGCTGGTAATTCTATTGTGTTTAAATAAATTAAAATGTAGAAATGGTAGAAGCATCACGTACTTTTACTTTTTTCAATTTTAATACATTTTCTAAATAAATACTAAGTTTAATTAGTTTATTTTGCGCGAGAAAATTTTTATAAATTTTCGTTGTAACTTTTACTTCAATCCAACTCTAAGATCCCCCCTTTCTCCTTTCTATCCGAACTCAAATAGCCTAAAAAGAATGACCACAGAGAACACCAAATCGTCTGTGAAAGTGATGGACCATAAAAACCACATCTCACACCGATTCCACACTAACTCTCAATACCTACTTTCACACTTTCACCAGCCATAAAAAAAATACCACTCCAGAAAAACCCATTAAACCCGACACTCTCCCTAAACGCTCTCGCGCTTCCCAACACCGGAGAGAAAATAAAAAACAGCTCCCCCCCATTTTTCCGCTCCCAGACCAATCAGCCAGTCACAGTTTTGTACGTCACGAAATCAGGTTAAGACTGGCCGTAAAACCAACTGCTTCAAAAGAAACTGATCGGCTGATGGTTGCAGGAAGTAGTATGGTGGACTTTTCAATAAAGTGGGCCCGCCGCAAATAGAATGGACAATGAAATCACTTTCGATCGGGTGTTACGAGGTTTTTTTTTTTAATTGTGTAACTGCGGGAGCAGACTTTGGGTAAATATTTGGGTGTTGGGTAAGTTTTGATTTAATAAACGGGAGTTATATTTGTTTAGGAAGGTGTTTGTGTTTGATTTACGGATGTTGAAATGCGTATGATTAGCTAGAGAGGAAGGAGTGAAAGATTTGTGGACGGGGAAAACCTTGAGGGGTGTGGAGATCAACTTTGGTAAATAGTTGAATAAATGTTTTGTGTTGTAATCCGCTTCTGGGGTGTTAGGCCTTGAGTTGTTTATTTTATTGCATGAGAAAACTTCATGGAACATATTTTAAATAATGTCTTACGTAAAGGGGAAAATTAGAGTCATGAAATGTTTTAATAGTTGTAATGGTTTTATTTTTTATAAATTATGTTCTTTCATTTATATTTCTTTTCGTAGCTTATTTAAACCTTTTCAATTGAATGATGATAAGGTTTGAAGTTACGGCCGGCGAGAAGAAGATGGGCTTAAAACCTCATAGCAAAAAAAGGAACATAATTTGTTAATATCTCAATAATTTCCCATTAAATAAGAAGTGTCCGGAGCGAAAAAGTAAAATACATAAAATTTGCATTTTTAAAGAAATTGAAATATAAATGAATTAAATTTTTAATTAAACCATTAAACTATTAAAATGTTTTAATCACTCTAGTTTTTTACATAAGGGATTGTATACCTATAAAAGGCATTGCCTTAATTTTAATCTCTTGTAATAAAATATTTAGTAGGTAATTATTCAAGAGTGAGCTACTAAAAGAAAAAAAAAAAGAAAAAATATCTGAAGGGAAAGACGAATGAAAATGAATAGAATCCGGGGAGAAAAAAGAGAAAGATGTGGAGAGAAAACAAGTGAATTAAAAGAGAGAAGAGCAATAAAAAGGAGAAAAGAAATAACAGAGAAGAAACAAAAATATGTATAAAAATAGAATTCATCAAGATATTTTAGTTTGAAATATCCATTTACCTGCAATTAATATTGTTATTCGGAAAAATGCTCAAAATTTAATATTCATTTAATTTCAAAACTCATCTTTATTAGGTGAAATAATTTAAGGTGTGTCCTAACTGAAATTCATTCTAACTACTACATACTTTAGCGAAAGGATTACAGAACAATAACAAGTTCAATTTTTTTAACTGCTGCCTTTTAGCAGACGTGCCAATTCCGGGCATAGAAAATAACTTACATTGCGAAAATTAAACAAGCACTTTTCTTTTAAAAGCAAATCACTCCATTTTTCCTATCCCCGCTTTCTCTCGTAAAAACCACTCACAATTATATCACAATCCAGACAACAAGGCGGAATGTGCACCAAAGTGACTTACTTTCAGTTTCTCAACTAGGTTGAAGCGGACTTAGGTCCTCTCAACTTTTGAGGTGAATCAGTAAAGATAGTTGAGTGATTGCCTTCTGTCTGTATCTCCTGAACGGTTGAGTGACTACGAATGATCAAGATTGCTTACTTTCAATTAAAATAACTTTAAAACAAAACGAAATGAAACAAATTAGTTAGTTTTTCTCTGGTCGTGGTTTCGTTGTATATGCTTGCGCTTAATGTGGAATCACCTTAGGAAACGACAGCAAATTAGCTAGGTTAATATGCGTGAAGTATGTTGATTTGACTATTACCAGGGCCTTGAGTGAGACCTTAAGTTTGAAATATTTTAAGTGTTGATTGATGTCCTGGTACAGGTGTTTAAAGAAAGAACTTTTTTTTGAAGTAGTTTGAAAAATGTCTAAATTTTACATTTTATTCCTGACCATTTAATAAAATATTTTTTTTGAAGAAAGTATAATTTATAAAGGGTAAACTTAATAAATCATGTTTTGAAAGGAGGTTATGAAGATTATGTGTTATATCTTACTTATAATTTTAATTAAAATCCTTTCCTTTGCCTTATGAGTATAGTTATTTACTTATATATGAAACCAATGCAGTATAGAGTATAGTATACCAAAAGTATACTTTCCATACTTATGTCGAAGACTTTTCACAAAAACCCTTGATAGGACAAAATTTTTTTGGAACCAAAATATAATTTTTATACATAAGCATTTATTCGGCGAGATAATTATTATCTTGTTTAGAAGATGGGCTCATGACATTCAATAAGACTGAGACACAAAAAAAGTATGGTAACTTTTGGAATTTTCTCCTTGTTATATTGAAAACTCTTTATCTCGAAATTTTACAAGTCCCTTCATTTTCTTAATATCAAGAGTGAACTGTATTTAGTATTTTTTCTAAAGTTAAATATCAGTTCTTACATAAACTTATTCATGTCAATAATTGGTATAATTTTTATAAAGAGTGGGTAGTGTGAACTCCAGGCCCTTCATTATTTTTAGGTTTATAACAAACTATCTATCAACACTTTTTATATTTCCGAATTTTCCTTTCCTAATGAAATGAAATGGCGCATTCATGGTTGTAAAATAAAGTTCATTCGAAAATCCTAACTGATCACCTTCATATTTTTGTTATCTGTCATCTTCAGGTGATACATCATACGTTTGTAAATCTCTATTCCATATCTTTGCCCTTCATGAAATTTATTTTTTAACTGCATCATAACCTGCTGAAATTTAATCACAACCTGTAAAAATTATACTTGGAAGAACACATAGCTAAAAAGTATTTGTTTAAATTATAAAGTTTAACAGTCTCCCTCCTATCAATAAACATTAGCAAAATATCCTCTCAATATTTTGCATGTGGAATGTTCCTAGATCATTTTCAGTTATCCTTTACAACACAAGAAAAGGTGGCATTAATTTAACACTTTTTTATAACGTGAAACACTTCCAAGAATTCCAAGTGCAATGCAACACATTAAAAAGTCTATATTTAGAAAAATACCTCTTAAGTTAATCTAAGTAATCCATGAGGTGTATAATTTCGAGCCTCTTCAATGAAAGACTGCATTTTCGTCACCTTTCAAAGTAAGCGAAGCGTTGCTTTTGAGACGTTTTAAAAGTCTCTGTAGTGTATTTATTACTCGCTGTATATTTCTTAAAAGAGATGGTATGGATTGCATCCATGTTAAATTGAGCGTGTATTGCGAAGTAGTTTCACCAGACATGAAAGAGTTTAGGAGAGATGGAAGATAAATCGTGTCAAATGTGTTTTAGAATAGCTTTAACTTTAATTATTTATGTAATAAAACAAAAGTATAAGTATATTTAGGTATATTAATCTAGAAAAATTGCATTTATATTAAAAACATATATTTCCAGTACGTAGGGTAACGGAGTGGTGATGCATTGGATTCCATTTTTGCAACTCCTGAGCATGATTTACCAGTGATATTGGATCCATTGAGGTTTAGTAGCCGGTTTTCCGTCCTTACCTTCAGGCCTGGCTTGCGGACAAGTTTCAAGAAAAGAAAATGCACAAACACATCTTGCACACAATCTCCAAGCTTTCTTCTTACCCCTTATGTTGCATTTTTACCCCGGCCTTTCCATTCTCCAGAACCAACACTCACAAAATAAGTCCGGTCATTGAGGATAAATCATCTAGCCCTGTATGCAACGTCTGCTGGTTCCAACTAACCTTGATACTATGGGTTAATTATGGAAATAAATTTGACCTTTATATACCTATTTTTCTTCTTAAGTGCACCATTTTTACGGCAATGAGTGTATTCGTGGAATTTTCGGTATCGTTGAAAACCGAAACAAAAAACATTTGTGCGAACCAAGAATGTTTAAAAAGACGATTTATTAACGTCAAGTAGCTTATATAAATAATGTGAAAGATAAGTATATGGCTTTAGCTATAATATTTTCAAATTTGAAACAAAACTTAAGTGATCCGACTTTCTATTGTGAAATATAATAGATCTTCCTTGAGAAGCCTCCAGATTTCTTCAATGGACTGTACGATACGGACGATATGGTTGGTTTCTTTTCCTTTAAGATAACACGGCACGTGTTTGTACTTCATTGTTCTTTCTAAAGTACATAAAAGAGCCATTTTAGGGTATAAAGTGCCCTCAATTTCAAATTATTAAATAAATACTTTGGGGTTTTACAAACCACCTTTGTAGGTGGTATTTCCTTAGCATAAATTAATACTTCTGTGCAATATAAAAATGTTTTTCAGTTTTCTCTTTCATTTTAAAACGGCGATTAAAATGTTTTTAAAATTTAAATTTGACTCTATACGTGACTAATTAAACTAGTGGTAATCAACCTTTTTCCCCTCCAAGTATCCTCTCACCTCATAATTTTTTACACATTCTAGACCTGGTTTTAGCACATTCCTTCACCTTTCCACCCCCAAAATTTCCATACCTATCTCAACATTATCCCCACCAACCTAAAATCAAATGTCGACACCACGGGGAAGAACCACGTATCAATTCCCTTCAACATTTCTCAACATGCCCTTGCGAAAACGAGACATATGTACCTCACTTTATCTTTTCCTGCCCACCATCTTCGAAAAGGGGAAAAAGACTCCTTATTCAATATAATTCGAAACAATGACTTCCAGGTCAGACACAGACATGCCGCTTCTGCACATATTTCGAAAGGGACACTCTCAATGGACCTCTCGGAGAGAGAGTCACGGAGTACATTGAGGTCCCCTTTTGAGAAGGATTATTGTTCTTAGCATTCAATATATGAATCTCCGGGGGTTGTTTCTTTGAGTGCAACATGTGTTGGGGAAGGCTATGGAAACCAGTGGGTTTCGTCACGGGGGATTTTGAGGTTGGAATTATTACAGAGAGAGGTGTAAGTGTTAATTTTGTTTTGTAAGGGGGCTTTTGTTTCGTAAATAAATGCTAGGGAATCAGTACCAGATGGATGTAGGGTGGGAAAGTGTGAAATATCTGCTAGAAGTATGGTGGAATAACTTGGCCCCTCAGCAATTACTTCTGCTCTGTCTAAAGAAAAAGTGTCCATCCAGTGCATTATGGTTTCATATATTACGTTTACATATTTAAATACGGAAATATATACAAAATAGAGAGAGATAGAAAATAGAGAAATAGACAGAGTGAGAGAGAAGGAGAGACAGGGAAAGAAGAGAAAGAATACGAGAAAGAGAACAAAAAAAAGGAGAGAAGGTAAAGATGGAGAGAGAATGCGATTGAAATAAACAAAATCAGAGAGAGACAGAGAGAGAGAGAAAGAAGAGGAAACTAAAAAAGAAATAGAGAGAAGGAGAAAGAGAGAACGAAGAGAGAGAGAGAGAGAGAGAGAGAGAGAGAGAGAGAGAGAGAGAGAGAAAGAGAAGGATGGAGAACGAAGAAAAACACAGAGGATGGAGAAAAAAAAGAGAAAATTTTCCAAAATTAACAAATTTTAATTTCGTTCATAACATGAAAAAATACCAAAAAAATAACTCTTTAAGCTAAGTGGCTTGTTCTTATTACATGATTTTTTTTATGAACTAGTTTTTATGTTTTAAATTAACAGTACCTCTGGAGTTTCCGTCCAGAGGTCACCGAAGGGCAACATGAAACAGGTATATACTAATATGGTATTTCATTGATCAACGGTATTATACAAGTATCCATTGGTGGAAAGTTCTTATCTCGTGTGTTAAAATGAAAACTACAAAAATTAAACAAATTTAACTTGATGCCATTGCATCAAGTAAATCAAAGGCATTTTGTCAAGACTGATTTTGGATTAAAGGTATGCGGTAGAGATGTACAAAACCTGAATCAGCATGAGAAATAAAATATTCTTTTAGTTAGTACCTACAATGAGCAAATCAGTGAGCAGAATAAGGTCATATCAGATTCAAAAAATCAGTAACGGAATGGAAGATGAATGAGTTCAAAAGGTTTTCAAGACTGAAATGAAGTGTTGGTGATAATTTGTTTTAGCATATAAAATGATTGATCACACGTATTGGAACACAAAAAAACAATACCTCAAATACTTGTTTGGGTTTTCGGAGTATTTGTATTCAGATCTTTTATTCTTAAAACGATTCCCTTTTCTTTATTTCCCAAAAGAGTCTTTCTTTCATCTTCTATCTTGCTATACTTTGAGTATTTTTCAAAACAATCATTGAGGAAATGTGTTTAAAACAAACTCACACTTATTTTTAATACCTTTATGAATGAGTGTCTTAAAGAGCCAGAAAGTTTGTTGCTATACTATCAAATTGCAAAAAAGCTAATTTTGCACCATGCAATCTTTACTAGTTATTTAAAATTGAATATATCTATGATTACTTTCCCTTAAAGGAAACAGTTGTTAATCAATTGGAGGTCAAAAAGAGTTCCCCTCATCGTTTATTACCAGTTTCAAAATCAAGTCCAATTTTTCTACTGCTGGACAGGTATATCATTATTTTAAAGTCTAACCACCTGCCCAAAAAATTCCATTGCTGTTTTCAAGTTTCCACTTTTCGCAAACTTTTAATCTTTGACTTTCGACTCATTTTTAACAGCAGCCACCATTTAGAACAAAAACAGCTTTGATCTATTTCCTCCTCGGGGAGGAAAGTTCCACGGAGGTTACAGGGTCTACCCACTTTACCGGAAACACAAAGCCGCATTTAGCCCTGTAAAAAAACTCAGAAATTCAAGAGACTAAAAAACTAACCACAGGGCATCATCCTACCCTAGAAAAATGACCGGACAATCCCTTCTGTCATAAATACCCTCTAAAAAAAAGAAGGCTGCGGGAGAAAAAAAAATTGCGAAATACGCTCCTGACTTTCCTTTAGTAGCGGAAGGAGATATGAAATTTCTCATCCCTTTGATAAAAAACGAAAGTGAGATGGAAGCGCCAGAAATTGGGGCGTTAGCCATCAAAATTAGAAAATTGGCCTTTCGCAATGGCTTTGAAGAAGTGCGGGGCTTTTAGAACCTTGTGGGCATTCTGAGAAGAAAGCGAATCTGGAATTTTTTTTTCTTCTTCTTGAGGAGGAGCGAGAGAGATAACCTTAGGTGGTTTGGAGTCTCTGGGTTTTGGATCAGTCGTAAATTTCGGCGAGGGCTTGTAGCAGCTGTGTCGAAATGGGGTGTTTTTTTCGGTGTGGGATTCCGCAGATGTGCTGGAAAATAGTAGATTTGGGGCACTTATGAAATAGTAGGAAGTGTAGAAGATGGTAGGTGGGTTTGGCGATTGATAATAAACCGGACTTACGAGAAATTTAAGAAGATAATTGGTCTCTCTCGTTATTTAATAAAAATGTTATACAATAAGAAAAGTGATTACTGAACTACCTTTTTCCCCCTCGCGAGCATCATGTAATATCTGAAAGAAATCGACTAACCTTTCGTACTTAATTTTTGTATTTCAGAATTCTTAAAAATGGAGGAAATGTAAATTTGTTTTACATCAACTTTTATAAATACCTCCATTTCAATATTGTTTTCATGGACTACCAGCTGGAAAACAATTAAATTGTAATATAGATGATAGATTCTTTATCTTTAATGGAGTGGATGTTGCAGAAACAGAACAAGATGATTACAAATTTTTTAAATTCAATGCAATTTGGGTGATTCTTAAATTTATTCTATTCATTTATTTTATTTTAAAACAGGTTGGCCACATACCTGGAAAACCTAAAAACCTGGAATTATCAGGGGAAAATCACAGAATTTAAGAAAATCTGATAACAATTAGAGAAATTTTGAAAATGTACCCCTGGGTTTCAAAATTAAATTCAACATTTTCTGATTTTCAAGTCTTTAAATGAAAGTTTCAAGTCTTCCTAATAACATCTAGAATGCATATAAATTAGAGTGGTTGCAAATGTTAAAAAAAGGCTTCCGAGGGTTTCTTTGTGAAGAAAGTTTGGAAATAATCTCCTTTATATTATTTTATTTGAGTTTTTTAACGTTCCTGTTTCTGGCCGGGAGACTTCGGATTTCCCTTCTTTCTCTCGTTTTCTAGAAGATTAGAATTTACTATATTTATAAAGTATCAGAGAGGGAAAATCATACCAGAGTATCAGGAAAAACCTGGAATTATCATGGAATTTTTAAAAAAGCTTTTTGTGGCCACCCTGTAAAATGTAGTTTTGAAACTAATACAACAGAACAAGCGACGCAACGAAATAATGTTAAATCACTCAACCTACTCTTCCCACCCAAGAGAGAATCCCACCACTTTCACTTCCAGCAGATCCCTGGCTCCTCAGGCACCCATCCTCCCAGCGGCGGAACGTGGGCCGGCCGGGCAAACTGGGTCACCCGTGGTCCGCCGTTGCCCTGGGCGGGACAGGGTCTTTCACCCGCCGATCTCCTCTTGCCAGGCGGCTTATTACTTTTCTTCTTCAAGAGTTAGAGTCGACTTGTGGTTGTAATAGAAGATGCTTTGTTGATGTCCTCTTGTTTGGTGGTTTGGTGGCTTGTTTAATGGTTTTTGGTGGATATGCCACAACCTTTTATTTACCACATTATTAAAAACCTGAAAAATTGCTATTCTGAGCTTTTTAGTACTTCTGTAGAGCGTAGTTGTACTAAGACAATTTTTTAAACAAATTTCTAAAATTGCAATATTTAAAAAAATTATAAGCAATAGAGTATTTTCAATCACATGACCCGGACCTAACAACGGCCTTAGCAACAGAAAGGTTACAGTTTTTTTGCCCTACAGAGGTTAACAGTTACAGAAAATGACTAGCCGGGGAATTCTTCTATTGGAGCATTTGCAATCACGTGATCCCATACCTAAAAACCGCCTAAGCAACAGATAAACAACGGCCTTAGCAACAGTTAAAAGCCCTACAGAAGATACACAGTTAAAAGAAAATAACCGGTCGTGACGTTCCCTGAAAACACTATATTTAAAATTTTTTGGTTGTTGTTGTTGATTTCTTGTCCAAGAAATTGGTGCAGAGGAGTCAAATAGGACCGAAAGTGTCTAGGACAGCCTCAGCAACCTCATAACCCTCGAAGAATAGAGGATTTGATGCGAGGGAGCCAGATCGATACTGAAGTAAGACTAGACTCCAATATTGTTCCATGCATGGAAAGGATGGACTCCAGAGCCTCCGAAGAGGTTGGACTTCTAATCTGTGTTTTTTACGGGGACGAATTTTTTTTTTTTTTTTTTTTTTGGTTTTAGTAAATAAATTTTCTTTTTATTCAGGAAAACGGATTAAATGTGTGCAACTAATATTATCATAAATATTTTTCCATTTTCGACCAAAAAACTTTATAATCGCCAAATTTTAGATCGTAATCTAGATTCTTCATTATTCTGACTTTTCAAGATGGCTGCGGAAAATAAAAAGTGACTCAGAGAACAGGCCTGTAACATTAAGTAGAATGAATTGAAACTTGCGACCATCTATCTGCCAAACAAAGATGGTTGAGCAAATACTATTCTTACTTAGATGTTATGAAGAATTCCTCTAAAAATCAATAAATATATTGATGATTTAATCAAATAGTACCATTGGTAAAAAAAGGGTTAAGAAAATCTTTCTTTATATTCATATAAACAGTTTTTTTAATGTAAAATAATTTTATGAAGTCTTCGTTCACTTTCGTCCATTTTTAAAAATCCATTTTTTAACCTTAATTATTTTTTAATCAGACCTTTGAATTGATGAAACCCATGAGTGTAGTTTTGTATTTATGGAATATCTTTTATGTATAACTGTTGAAATACAATTTCCGAATAATAGCGCGAACCCGTTACGATTTTAACAAGTAATTTTTAACAAAAGTATTAAGTCTTTTGATTACTTTAATAATAATGGTGACAGCTATAAAATCAAATTGGCTGAAAGTTATAGACATAAAATTAAACTTTATTGTATTGGGCGGTTACCCGTTTAGAAAGTAGCAGAAGAAAAATAGTATTACAGGAAAATTGCAACAGGTTTTTAAATTCTAAAATACACAAGTTGACGTAATTATAACAATTTTTAAGCATACAAGTTACGTTATTTGACATAAAATATACAGTGGGTAGCCATACCATTGCCTTAACAAGTAATTAGTTTTAAGCATCATAGCTTTTTCGTTATCTATCCTGCAAAAAAATAACCAACCAGTTTCAAACGCCTGAGCATAGAATTGTCGAAAATTGCAAACCTTCAGTTTAAATTATACTTTTATATTTAATGAAAGCAATAAAAATTAAAGATATTTGAATATTTGGCGTCTGAAACAGTTTGGCAATAAATAGATAAAGTAGTTGTACATTTTATTTATGGGAGCATATTTGGGACATACGAGTAAATAGAGCAAAATGTTATATGCAGAATTATTATTTTTTCCTAAAAAGTGTATTAAGTGTAATGAAAATCTAATAATCTTGTGCTATGAATCAATTTTGTTTAAGTTCGGTGGTATGATTCCATAATTTTAACTGTTGGAGCATTTTTTAATAATTAGGATAAAATTGATGAAAAAATGATGATAAAAAAATGATAAATGTTATTGAAGAGACATTTTTTACACTTCTTTATTCTTCTTAAGATTCCTAGAAACCAAATATCGCATTTGACTAGTTTGACATTGAACGTGAGATGTGCATGAATTAAAAAAAGAATTTGCCTTTTAATTATTTATTAATAAACTGTTTATATAATTTGATATTTCCAGAATAAAACCAGATTAGCTGCATAGCAAAATCCGAGAGAAATTTTCAAGACTTGCTTCTTGAAATCCTCAAAAATAGGCATTTTTTAGTGTTCTATAACTGTTAAAATAAAATATGCAATTAATTATCATTCTTTTCAGCATTTCATTACAATATACTTCAACTACGGATGAAATTTTAGAATTTTTATGACCGTCTCTAATCTTTATAATAATCATAAACTTTTCAGTTTATCCATCACATGAATAATGTTAATTGTAATATGAATATTATTAACAGAGACTCTAAACTGAAAACGTAATTTAAAACTTAAATAAACTCTAGATCAAAAACATAAAAATATTTTTTTTTCGTTACAAAGTTAAATTTTTACATTCATGAAAGCTTGATTCAATACATCACATGAATATTATTCATTGTAATTTTACATCAGTAATATTCTTAACAGGGGACCACAAAACTTAACATGTAATTTTTGTTATTAAACTATAAAAGTATTAAATATTTCGCATAGTTTTACTGAATTACTGAATTGCGATTTTATTTTATTCAAACAATATGCTATGAATGCCATGTAATGCAGTGTTTTTCGTCAACCACGTTATAAATATATCTGTTAGATACTTTTAAATGATACGAAAATGTTCAGACACCAAAAGGTATTTAATGTAAATATCTAATTTAAACCCATTGAGTAAAAGGTTTTTTTTTTGCTCTTGAATGATAAATTCGCCTATTGTTCTCTTAAACATCGACAAGCATGTAATCGTTATTTCCTCGAACAAAATTGCCTTTAACCATTACATGATAACCCTTTTCTTTAGATTATTCTAGAAAAACAACAAACGTTGCTCTACATTCTATCTCTTCACACCCCGAATTTTTTATTATTTTCCAAAAAAAAACAAGGTACAAACTTTCGAAGCCTCCTTTCTTCAAACGGATCTTCGAACTTAAAATAGATCTCACAGTCCACTATCGTCTGACTGACCTCGATGTAATGAATTTTCTTTCGAAAAGTCTGAACTAAAGTTCTTAATCATCTCAATCTGTTTTTCTTTTCAGAACATAAGATTTCTCAAGTGAGTTGATTAAATTGATAATTGATTGTTTCCTAATGATGTAAAATTTTATTGAGTAGAAGATGTAATAATGCCTTCCAATAATATGATACATATTAATCATCTGATCCACTTTAGCCCATTTTTTATAACAAAAAAACCCTTATTTTTATTTAATATAATTTCAAAATTATTCTGTAAAAGTTACTTTCTAAAGTAACTTAACCAGAAACCTACACATACACATACATTATTTTTTAAGTAAGTTTTAAAACAAATTAAGAACTGATCCCCTGATTACTGACTTTAAAACCAAGATTTATTAATAAAGAAAACATCCCGATTTCCTTTCAATAAAATAATTTTTTTTATTTGTGAGATAAATTTGTTAGCTTCTATAAATTTACATAATTATTCAAAGCTATAATTTTATATGCTATAAATTATATTAACTATAACTTTAATTTTAAATAGAAAATACTTATTGTTCATTATAATAAATTCTAAAAATGTTTTCTAAAATAACGTTTTTTCATTTTTGAAAAGTTAATTGTATTTTGATCTTTATATAAGAAATCTAATGTAATCTATGTGATATTTTGTTCATTAGAATTTTAAAGTAAACAACATAATCAAAAGTGCTTTATAATTTTTTAAATGTTTTAATACTTACTTTTTTAGTAAATAGTTTTGTTTTTTACTAAAATTATAATGAAAAATTCATCAACTACTCCATAAAGAAAATTAAGTTTTTATTAATTACAGTTTTGTCGTCAACAAAATCATCAAAAATTATATTTGATATGATAGTCTTAACTAATAAATAGAAACAAATTCAAATACCAGAATATGATGAAAAAATATTATAAATAACTAAATTTTCATCCATAGTCTATTTTTTTACTTACACTTATAACTTAACTTGCTCTTTTCATGCCTTTGTTTTGGAACATGGATATTACTTTTATCATACATTCTTGATAGTTTTTTGCTATTGTTCCTTAAATCCTCCTACGTTATGATTTATTACACTCTTACTTTAAAAAAAGTGTTACACTCTGATTTAATCAATTAATCTTTCATCTTGTGAAGATTCGTGATTTTGAAACTATCACCCCTTCAAATCGATTTAGTTCACGGTTTTAAAAACCCTTGTATCTCTTATCATTTATCTTGAGAGACAATTGGACTATTTTTGGTGTGGGTCATTGTGGTGACAGATTTTGAGAGATGGCAAAATTACTTGATGGACAGGACAATAGGACCAACTTTCCTGGCTTTCGACAATTCGAAACTTAAGGAAACACTAAATTTGTACCCCTTGGTGACAGATTAATCTAGTTTAAGGCTTTGTTATGTCACATTTATAACCCATTTTCGATTTCAAAACCATAATTTTTTTTAATGATATTGTAATAAAGCATAAAAACATTAAAATCTAAACCCCTGAAGACTAACTATTTGTTTTTAACATCCAGTTTTAAGAAGAAAAGTGTAGAGAACTGATGATAAATTACAAGAATATACCTACCTAATTATTGGGGTGGTAAAAATAACTAAAGTGTAATTAAAATCTTCATCAGTTAGTAACTATATAGCGAAAAACTGAGATTGAAAGCTTAAAGTTAATTAACACAGCAACACTATTAATAAAACCGCACTACTATAAACATATTTTAAAAGAAAAACATAAGTAAGGCTATTAAAAACATTGATAAAGCTATTGCTCAGACGATTTGGAGTTGTCAGCCATGTTGCATGTTTGCAAGGGATAATTTGGGATTCCTCACCAGAAGGATTGATTTGTAAAACCTTGTTTTAAAATAACTCCAACGAAATAAACTTCTTATGTTTCAGAATTTCTCTTAAATGATAAGATTCAAAACACCATTGTATTAAATGTTTTCTTAAGCACATGTAAATTATTAATATAAATTTATATTGAAAAGAGGGTCTGACTGTTCACTCCACGAAACTTTCGTAAATTTGACCCTTAAAAGAAAGGTAAAACTATTTTTTTAGTGTGATAAGAATCCACTTTAATAGTTTTCGAAATATTGAAATTTAAATTTTTACGCTTCAACTAATGCTGTGTTTGCCCTTTTTTTTTTTACCAGAAATTAAATATTTTGGAGAGGGTGGTCAAAATACTTTGGATGATGGCACCCCCAAAATCTTATTTAAGTGGAGATTCTGATTCTAAAAAATAAGGTTTAAAATCAAGTCAAATCTACAGGTTACGAGAAAAGTTAACTTTTCTAACAATGATCATTATAATATGGTAATTGACATTTATGTTTGACCATTGGCGTTTGACCATGACGTTGTTTGACCATATAAATTTATTATAAGTAAGTATTAATAAATTATTTCTATAAATTGAAAATTTTTGGCGGTCCAGAAAATAATCTTACGACGTCCGTCATTTTAGTACGTACAATTATCATCTTTCTAGGACCGTTATTGAGTCGTTATATCAGTGTCATGGAGGTATTTGACCACAACAGATAGGAAAAATAGCCAAATATCTCGAAACTGGCTTTTTCTTACAAATACCTCCAATTCCAACATTTTATATACCTCTTCAATTATGTTAAGAAAATAACAGTTAAACATACCTTTGGCTATTCAAACTTTTAAAAAGCAAAATACCATTTGATAATAAGTTATGCAATTTTGCATATTTGAGGAACATTCTAGTACTAAAATTTTAATTGAAGTTAATATTAGATTTGTAGTCTTATTGTGTAAAAGTTGAAGTTTCTTTCTTTCTTTTTGTTGAGGGACATAGTCAAGTCCTGAGAAAATATTAGCAGTATAACTATGCTCTTTTGCAGTCCCATACTTTATGTATAAAGGAGTGCTCTACGACTTGTTAGTTTTGAAATTATTAAATTTTTATGTTCTGAACTTTTGAACAGTTTTACAATTTTTTTTGTTGATGAAAAGGAAAAAAGTGATCTAAGGTTGTGAGTGTTGGAAAGCACTTTGTAAGTAATCCTTTATTTATTTCTATTACATGAATCAATTTTGTGTTTTCAAAGAAGCTTACTTAAAAGTTCTAAAATAATTTAATTTTACAAATTAGTCCTCAAAGAATACAATCTACACTTTTATTTACGTCACATAGAACCTTTAATTTTATCAGTTTATTTTACTTTCTTTAAAGGATAGTTATCAAAACAAGTATGATGAATGAATATACGATATAGTTAAAAGTCTTGGATCTTCTTATGTGTCAGCAAAATCTCTACCACAGAACAATGAGCGATTTGCTTGGTTGAATATATGCAAATATTTATGCCTTTTCTTAATTTATGTGAGACTTCAACTTGAGGTAGGATTTATAATTCAGTGACAATGCAACATGCCTTTGTTCTTTGAGCTTCCTTCACATATTAGGTCAAGGAATTTAAATTTTTTTAAAGTGATTCAGTTTAAAATGTAGAGTAAAGCCTCTGTGTTTTTTAAACTTTAAATTCTTATAGAGGAAAGGAGCTTAAGAGTGAGCTGTCGGGTAAAAGTACGCAACGTTTTTTTTTTCTATTGGCAACAGTATAAGGGGCAGAAAGTACGATCACATGGATACATGTATCATATTCTATCGTGAAATACTGTCATTATTATTTTCATTCATTCTGTATTTCATTTATCACGTAAAATATGGTTTCTTTGAGTTACCATCTAATTTTTCTGCAAAGGAATATTAATTATATTGCTTTCAAAGTGAATACCAATGTGAGGTATACTTTTTTCTGAACTTCTTAGTATCGTTAGAATTTAATTGTACCTACTGAATTTTAGGGTTGATTCAAGGGAACCTTTATAACCAATCCATCGGCGTCTAAGAGTTACATACATACAAGATAACTGAATTTTTTTGTTGCGAGAATCATATAATTCTTCTTACTCTTTACTACATTAGAGTTAATGTGCTACAATAATGTAATTTAACCTTTGAAACCCCTCTGAAGATGAAATCTAGCTCATGTAAAATCCTGGGAAAGTAACACTATGATTTTTCAAGATTGAATCTGTTTAGATTATACTTGAATAAAATTGACAGGAGGGAGGAGGCTTCGAATTAGGAAGATATTTCGTTAAAGCCGTAACTTTCCTTTCCTTTTTTTTTGAAGGTTTATTTATAAGTCAATGAATTTAGATTTAGTAAATTTGTGAGACTCTAGCTTTTAAATTCTTGATTTTATAGCCCAAAGCTATTTTTGAGCATACTCTTTCTCCTAAATAATTTTATTAGTTAAAACCTAGCTTCCTTAAAATGGCCACATAATATTTTACTCTCTAAATTCTATAGATAACTCATACTATCTTCTATATAAATAAACATGTTATGAACTTTAGGTATTGTAGCTTCTTTATTTTATCTCATTAATAAATAAATTTATAGAATCTTTGAAAATTTTAAGCTTATTTAATTAGAAGTTAGTGCAAACTTAAATACAAAGTAAACAATAGTTTAAGTTCATGAATAAGATTAAAATTACGTGTCTTATGGATTTCAATGATGGTGCTATATTTTCTCTCTATGCTTTTCAAATCATATGTTTCAAATGCTTTTAAATGAAAACTTTTTACATAAAACTAAAATTTATGTCTAAATGTACAGAAATATCAGTAAAGTGTTTTCTTTATGAATTTGGGTTGCATTTTTTATTGAGGTTAACCTTACTTTCTGTTTGGGAGTTTTATGGTTTTAGTTAAAGTATTTTACTGTTTGTTCTGCTAATACCCTTTTTTAAACATAGAAAAAGAAAAGTGACGCCTAAAACTTGCAACATACCTGATACTGACACCTGACAATACGATCTTGTAAACGATATTTGTTTTAAATACTAATTTGGTTTCTTTTTTTATAATTTAAGAATAATTTTAGATAGCATCATCTTTCTACAATAATCTATCTTTACTCATAAAATTTTTTATCATGACTTTGGTTATCAATGCCATTACAATGTCACAATTACAAAAAGTGAATGAGAAGCCAAGGCGTACAAGTGACGATGGGTGATATGTTAACTAAACGTGATGGATAACATTGGAAATACTTAGAAATTTAATTTAACAAATTTTGTGGCTTTGATTATTCTGAACCTCCATTTATACTTAGAAATTAAGGGAAGGTTAAACGTATTACCAAGAGCACACACGGTAAAAATACCCTTTTAAGTTCTTTAATTCACCTCTTATACAGAAGTTATTTCGCATTATTTTAGATATTATTTTAATTATAAAAATAAGGGTTCTTTTTATCTAGAAACTTTCGTCCCACTAGGGGTCTCTGCCTCCTATTCTCACTATCACTCACCAATCCACTAACTGCTTCACATTTCTTTTCAAATCACATCATAATTTCAGCGAGCGAAGCTTGCTTGTTTCATCGGTCAATAATTAGATCAAAATGTTTTCCCCCAAAAAATATCTAGAAAGTCTACTAATATTTCACTATCGTTAACCACAGCGTTAGAAATTGGGATAAAAAATACTGGTCCTGCGGACCAGTGCTTTGCCAATGTTACTAGTCCGCTAAAAAATTAATGGTCCGGCAAATTAAAAAGGACCGGTTTAAATATTTTAAAGTAACTATTACACTGAATGTGAGCACCAAATAGAAATGTTAAAAATTAATACATTATTCAGTAATATTTTTCTTTTTCGTCGGGTGCTCCCCTATCCCATATCGCCACATTTAGGGTTCTGTCAAAAATATGTACTTGCTTCAAAAATATCCATGCAGGTGTCCCAAATCATTCGAACTGCCCAGCTAACAGCACCAAACAGCTTTCTTCTCCAACTCGTAGTGAAAAAAAAAACGCTGCTAGAACTGGAGGGTGGGATATTTTTTCACCACTGGGATATTTTTTCACATTTTCTGATACCACTGGTTCGAGCCGTTTTTTAGTTGTCCCGGACCAGCAATCCACCCCAATTTCGAACGCTGGTTAACCAACTTAGTTAACATGCCTCTAACTAAGAAAATCGTCTGTTTACCTAGAAAACAGTCAGAAAGAGACTTTGAATCTCAATAATTAAAAAACTAATTATTTAAAAACAAAACGCTCCTGTTTTATAAAAAAAAATTGCATACCATATTTCTACCGCTATTAGCTTTTCTTTCTTTTATATCGAAAAAAAAAAACGTCAAAAATTTTGAAACTTAGAAATTTAATTACTCCAAAACTTTTTCGAAGAAAGGGCGACGAGGTGCAAATCTTCATATCAAGAAGTATGTGACTTCAAAAAATATAATCCTTCTGTTAATAGTTTTTCTGGGGGGCGAACTCGCAGCATAAAAACTTTGATGTTAAATAACTCAAGAACTAATAATCTCATCAATTGGCTTTTGGGACTAAATTAACCCTCATACATTTGTCTACATATGTTCATAATTTTATAATACTCCATCAAATAGATTTTGCGTAAGTGAGAGCTCAAAACACTCAAAAATGAAAATTTCAGAATCAGCGGCGGCGGTAGTCACTGTTATTTTATAATCTCCTTAGAAGAGATTAAGATAAGTTGCACACCAAAAAGATAAAAAATTGCAAATAATAAATTCTATGTAATAGATGTTTTATAAATTTGCAGTCCATAACAGTTCCATGAAAGAAAAACTGGAGGAGAAATGTCAAATAAAACTAAACGCAATCATCTTTAAAAGATCATCTTCACGGCACCGCAGAATTAAAAATAAAGCTAAATTGATCAGGATATTTTCTTCAGCCAATAAACAGTAACGACTTCTAATGTTTGAACAATTTGGTAAAAGGACAGAAATGTTATCCGTAAAACTTTCAAAAGTTTAGAATGATAAATAAGTCCAAGAATTCGTATCCAAAACATAAGTGAGAAATCATAATGTGAGAAAGTCCCTTTCAAAACAAAAAATACTCAAACATCAACACATGCCGGCAGTAAATCCAAAAGTTGCAGCTCAGCCCAACACCACATCCAAACTGAAACATCACCGGCCCCGAACCAAAACTTCAAAACCCCGAAAAGAATTTAGAACGATCTTCAAAAACAAAGAAAAAAAATCAATCAACCCCAAAAGAAAACAAAACATCTATCGAAAGTGAAAACCCAAAAGTCACCTTGAAAAACCAAAAAAACGAAAGCATAACGCTCGGAATTCCTGTTACAGTTCTTACGATCGCCAATTGGAAAGGTGATAATCCCCAGAAACTGGGACACCTCGAAGTATCCATTGATATCAAGGAAGTGAAAATTCCACAGGGAGGAGGGAAGAACAAGGGATCCGCAGCTTCCAGTGGGCGGGGCCTCCCCTCCACACACACGGTGCTGCCCTCTCTAGAGGAGTGTGGAAGCTTTTCGTCTAGTGTGATATAGGTCAGGGTTGGATAGCAGCGGACCAGTATTTAAGCTCTGCTCTCTGCAGAAGCTAACCATCTCAGATTCAGCCCTCTGATCGAACAGTTCTAAGGGATACCAATATCTTTTCTTCGGATTTGTGAAGAGGTAAGTGTGAGATAAATCGATGGAGTTTACTTTCAGTTCGGAAAGTGTTGGGATTTTTCGGAAAGTGAAATTAGAGAGGGAGGAAGTGAAAGTTTTAATTGGTGGAGAGCTTAAAGTTATATAACTTTAGTGAAGATGTGAGTTAACTGATTTAGAGTTAGATAGAATTTCTCTCTAAGAGTTTAGATTATTTCACCTCTAATGCAACGGGAAGTAAGAGAGTAGAAAGAAGATCTTCTCTTCGGAGTAGAAAACGAAACTAAGCGGAAATCGAAACCTTCCGCGCCGAGTGTTGTGCCGTCGCCATCTACCGGAAAGCGAAAGTATCAAAACCTAACCCCAAGGATAGAGGACGTTTTAGGTATTACTTTCTCCCGCACTACCGGTAAAAATTGGAGACATTCGAAACAGTTCTTATAGTTTCATAAGCTTTGAAGAGATTTAGTTACAAACAGTTTGCCCAAAATCATGGGACGAAATGATATTTTATGTTATGAAGGCTATTGTAGGATCAATTTTGACTTTTGCAAAATCCCAACTCTTCTTCTTTCTGTGTGTATGCAATGATGTTTTATATTAATTGTGTTTTACTTATGAGCATTGATATTTTGTGTAGGATGTATCGGTTGTTTGAAAAATGTTGTGTTTATTTTATTGCGACAATTGTGTTATTTTAGAGTTGATGAACAATTAATTACGATACATTACATTATTTCTAAGTGGAAACTTTCAAAATAACGATAATTTTAATTTCAAGAAAAAAAACTTCAAAATTGAGATTTTATAAGAAATTAAGAGAAATGTACTCTTACATGTCTAAAAATTAATTCTGATACAGTACATTAATTTCTAAATCAAAATTTTCAAAATAAGAATCGCTTTTAATTGTATGAAAAAATTTCAAAATTGAGATTTTATAAAAAATTATGAGAGATGTTTAAAAATTAAAAATTTTGGAGAACAGTCGTTAATATGAATAGAGCTGAACTATATTTAAGACTTACTTTTAGTATTCAAACTCCTTCCATTTTTTTATTTCTCATTTGAAAAAAATAACATTCCAAATGAAAAACAAACCAAAAATCCTGAAAAACATTGATTTTTACCTTTTCTTTTACCCACATAAAACAAATATAGTGGACATAGGATAACTCGAACGTTACTTTTTCAAAGTTGTAGATAATAGGAAGATTTATATATCTTGGTCAGTTAACGTTCTATTAAATCAATTTTAATTTTATTATGCGACGTTTTGGATAATTCCTACTTTGTTGGTGATCCCTTCATCTTATAGTGATTCAATTACGTATTTAAAATCTAATCAGTCTAAATCAGATCTACAACCCAAAACTTCATTAGTATAATCCTTCTTTACACTTCATTACTGTTGTGATACAGTCCCCATTTCGCAACATACCTCACTCGTCTCGAAAACATCCTCCAAACAACCAGCAACATAATTACTACAACAGCCGTAAATCTGCATCCCATGATCAACGGTCCATCTCCCGTTTCGCAAAGCGGAGAAAACTGGAGCAGAGCGGTTGAGAGCACATGCCGATCTACATTTTGTTCTCCGCAGCAGCAGGGGTGTGGGATCTTCCCAGGGACGAGCGGCTAACCTCATTCGAACGAGGAAAGCGCGAACCCCTCATGCAGCAAATTACTCATTAGGCACCCTTTGTGGGTCCGCCGACTTCCGATCTGCTCTGGAAATCAGTTGAAGATGAACTGATAGATGCGTTAATTGTAATGAGTATTGAGTGCGCTATTTGGAATGGGTTATTCGTGGGAGATTTAGTAGGTACTCACAATATAGCTTGCATTGCTTAAGTCTGATAGTGAAATGGGTAACCCGAAGATGTTGTTTTAGGTTTCTTATGCATTATTTTAGGCGAAGAATTGTGTTAGCATATTTTGTAAATAATAACTGTTGGAGTGAGTTTATAATTTTATGTAAAAATATGAAATTACAAAAGGTAGTAAAGAATGTTGGGATTTCTACTTTAAAAAATGCTACATTTTTTTGTTACCTACAAGTTTTGTAAAGTGGAGTGTTAAAAGGGGTATTGAAATCTTTTAAAATTAAAAAGTAAACGTCTTTAAATATATTCTTTGACAAAAGAGGGAAAATTTCTATCCTATCGAAGAACATTTTCTTATTCAAAAGTACCCTGATGAAAAATAATTTTATTTATGCTAATACGGTTAATTTCTATGATATTTTAACCGTTTGATATTGCAAGATAGTTTTGGGCATTTGAGTGATACAAAGGTTACATAAAGTTATCACCCCCTTTCCGATGTTTGCTATCAAATCTATGAAGTTTCACTTATTAACAATGACTCTAAATTATATGGTGAAGATGAGTTACTGATGGTTACTAAATAAAAAAGCTCGAATATGCTTTTTATAAGTTTCTTATACCACTCGATACATTACTAACCAGGAATCTACTCTCTTTACAGATAAATCATGGCCAAATCACTGACTGTGATGGCAGTCACCCTGGCTGTCATGCTGGGTGCCCGCTTCGTCCACGCCGGCGGCGACTACGGTGGCGGTGGAGACGATGGTGGCTACGGAGGTGGCGACGAGGGAGGTTACGGCGGGGGTGACTTCGGAGGTCACGGAGGTGACTACGGCGGCGGCCACGGAGGCGGATACGGAGGCGGACAAGGCGGCGGATACGGAGGCGGTCACGATGGCGGATACGGCGGTGGCGACTACGGTCATGGCTACAAAGAGCCCATCGTGCACGTCATCCACAAGGACGTGCCGGTCTACCACAAGGTGGCCATCCCCAAGCCAGTCCCAGTCCCCAAGTACTACCCCGTCCCCAAGCCCGTCCACGTCCCCCACCACGTCCCCGTCCCAGTAAAGGTCCCAGTCTACAAGACCATCCCCAAGATCATCTCCGTCCCCAAGAGCGTGCCAGTCTACAAGACCATCCACGTCCCCAAGCACGTCCCAGTCGGCGTCCCAGTCCCAGTCTACAAGCCTCATCCCGTCCCGGTCTACAAGACCATCCACGTCCCCAAGCACGTCCCAGTGCCAGTCCACGTGAAAGTGCCAAAGTACATCCCAGTGCCAGTCCACAAGATCATCAAGGTGCCCAAGCCTTACCCAGTCCCAGTCAAGGTCCCAGTCTACAAGGAGACTCTTGTCAAGAAGCCAGTTGTCCTCCACGTCCCGTAAGTGTATAACTGTTATTTATTTTTAATTCCTTCACAGAATTAGAAACCTAGCCCGGACAGACGTAACCAGGATTTTACCATCATCTACTATAGTGACGGGATCATTTTGAAATATACCTTTGAGAAAAATTCTTACCCAATGATAGGACTGAATGGGAAGGACATAGATTAATTTATATCACACGGTTCAAATACTGAATACTGGGTCATGATTAATTTTATTTAAAAATAATTATACATTTGGTGTAGAAATATATACCTTTAGTTTTAGGTTATACTCATAATCGTAGTGGTTGGTTGTTTTGGATTTTATGGTGCAAGGTCCCTATGCGGGACATACCGCGCCAAACACATGATTAAGATAGTTTCAAAAATTATTTAAATTTAAAAGTCATCTCTGGTTTTAGTCAACATTACGAAATGAAATTTATTAAAAAGTTTTATGAGGTAAAAAACAATTTCAGAGATGCCAGGGAACAATAGAATTAAAAATATCAAAACATTCTGAATTCATCTTTGTTTTGGGGTTTTCTCTCAAGGAAAAAAAAAGTAAAATTTTTCAAAATTGTTTCAAACTTCCTGCATTACTAAAAATGTCCCTCTCCAATTCAGGTTAATGCGATTACCTGTTCACATTCATTAAAATACATTGTATTGAAACTCTTTCCATTACAAAAAAAAAAAAAAAACTCATTTCACCCCAAATTAGACAATCGCCCACAAACGAAAAACATTCCAAAAACATTCAGACCGACGAAGGAACAAAGATGGTTTTCCTCGACGATGTTTTTTTTTATTGTTTTCCGAGAGAGTCGATCATTTTCTCCACGTAACGCTTGGCTTCCTGAGAAAATGATTTTATTCGGCATCTCTTATTCGCCACCCGTTAATCTCGTATGAAGTCGAATGTAGGTTAATTCTTCAAAACTAATATTAGGTTAGTGGATTGGACAATGACCTTCAAAAGACGCCGAAGAGAAAGGATGCAAATAAAGGGATGCTTCGTTCGGTGCAAAGACGTATTGACCGTTGAGATTTCGGAGTGATTACGCTCATTGTTACCAACTAGCATTTGATTGCGACTAGTAGGCTAACTTGATGAACATAAGGTTCGTTGTCCGCTTAAGGACCTTTAGGTGGTGGTAAGCGTTGTTATTGGATTGTTAGAGAAAATAAGGATTTATTAAGCTTCATTAGATAATTAGTAAAAGCGTATCTATTATGTTTCGTTCATCTATCTGTAAGAAATCGCTAACTGCTCAAAAACAGGGTTCTAACCTCCGGATATTTCTTTTATAGTATAAGTTTTTTACGGTGACATTAGCTTCTAATCCTATTTTAGAACAGGTTCTTTTATTTAAACTGGTTCCCACATGCAAAAGAAGGAATATTTAAAAAAAAAGCCTTATAGCTAAAAGCAGTACGATAGAACGATTGTATTGTTACCACGATCGGTGTTAAATTTTGAGGTAAAGGTTTCAGATGTTATATCTTCGTTAGCTCACTTAATTTTGACTGCATGACCAAAAATACATAAGTTATGAAATTCATAAATCGCTCATTTATGGATGAGACGAATTTACAATGAATCGTGTTTTACAATCGACCGACAAAAAACAATAACTTTCATCTTTTTCCCCTTCCAGAGTCTACGTGAAGGCCCACAATGAAGGCGGCTATGGAGGCAATGATGGCGGCTATGGAGGCAGCAGCCACGGAGGTGGCTATGGAGGCGGCAGCAGCTACGGTGGCGGTCACGGAGGCAGCAGCTACGGAGGCGGAGACAGCGGATACGGAGGCGGTCATGGAGACAGCGGATACGGAGGCGGTCATGGAGACAGCGGATACGGAGGCGGAGACAGCGGATACGGAGGTGGAGACAGCGGCTATGGTGGCGGAGACAGCCATGGAGATAGCGGCTATGGTGGCGGAGATGAAGGCTATGGTGGAGGCCATGGTGGATGGTAAACTGCCCGACTGCCTTATCCTGACAGAGCCCAGAATCCAAGACCTCACTCTTCAATGAAGAGTTGGGGCTCTGAAAATCAATCATGGACACTTTTTTTTGTAGATATACGGTAACGAACGACCTTCTTCATACTTCATACTTCTGTCCTATTCTTCCTACGTTGTCCTCGAAGCTGCCATGAAATTCCCAACTACTACTTAACACAGCACGAAAAAATTTACTAACCCCCGAATCCGAAATCCCCTGATAAATTTCCCTTACCTTACCAAACTTCCATGCGGCTATTGGTAATATCCCTTAACTCGGATATTAGTCATATAGCCTGCATGCGAAAGTTTGCTAAATTCCTGCCTATTATTATTCTTCAATCCTGGTCTTAGTACCGCATTCAGCAACCTCATTGTTGTACATACAGAATGCCGCATCTCAATCTCCTACAGGTTTAACCCTCTCTTTCATCGGTTACCTTCAGACACTTTCCTATACTCTCTACCAATGTACATATTGTAATTGCTTGGTCATCTTTCCTTCGTTGGTTCTGTTCTCTTGTAATAAGTCATTGCCCAGAGGCGGAAGTGATGTCACGGAAGTCACTGCATACGCATCTGTATCATCGAGTGAACCTTCAGTCCTTTGGGGCTACGAAACGTGTGGGAATCTCTCATATTTTGTTAATAAAATTGTTGTTTTATTTATAAAAGAAACCCCTGTGTTCTCATTTGTTATTCTCACAGTCACTGCTGCAACCAGTTCTTTTGTTCATTGGATGTTAAATTTAAACATAGGTGATTAGGTCAGGTTGATGCTCTCCCAAACTAGTTTGGTTAGGGAAATTAATGAAAAATCATAAAAGAAGAAACGCATCAAGATAGGACTAAAAATACTTGTGTGGTTTAAGTTTCAGAATTATTTGTAAAAATAGAACTTACAGTAAAATGTTGCATTTAATTAATAGGGCAATTATTCATGGAGATATATCTGATACTCCTGCTAAGATAGCATTATTTCATACATTTATTACTTGAAACTTTATCAAAATTTAAAGTTTCTGAATCAAAAATAATTATTTCATATAAACACTTTTTTGTTAAAATCTTAACATTAAGGGTTTTTTTTATAAAATTGTGTAATTCACAGAATTTTAATAGCAAAAGTATAAATTTTTCTTCTTAAATTTAAAAAAAATGAGAATTGGATAAATCATTACAATTTTATTTAACATCGATATAGTTTAAAGAATAAGTAGTGCATATTTTAAAACGACGAAATGCTAAATTAATACTCGGTAAACTAAATTTTAAATTTAAATCATGCTTTTATTTCAAAAGAATACAACTATCTTTAAATTCACAACTTGAAACAATCTGAAGAAAGAGTGTTAAATATAGTGAAAAGCTTTATTTTTCGATTTCTTTTAGATAAAAATTAAGAAAAATGTGTAAAAAATGTTTTTAATATTTTCACTACAAATTCAAATTTTATGCAAAGAATTATTTAAAAAACACAAGTGATAGAAAACACTACAACTTTAATTATATAAACATATATGTTCTAGAGAATTTATTTACGGGATTTATAGGTGATTTAATTTTTCTAATTTCAAATGTAATATATCTTAAGTTCTGTAATAATGATGGCTAGTTATTGAAATTGGTAAGTCCTCAATTACACTGTTCTTTGATGAATACCTCTAACTAGCAATTTAATTGTTCGATGCATTTTAAAATGCAATTTTGTAATGAGTCAAAAGTTTAATGGCAGCCAAGGTGCAATGTTTTGATCGACTCCAAAATGACACAATCAACGACCTTGAAAAGGAGCAGAGCAAGTTATAGAAAAATTGAGTTCACATCAGTTCAGTCAACCTTCGAAGAGCAAATCAGAAAAAGGCAATATCCGAACTGCTTTTCTCTGCATATGAATATGGGCAGATTCAGGTCTGGAGGAGCGCGTGTCAAACGACTTTGAAGCTCGGGGCAAAAGGATGATCTATTTGTAGCAGGAAAAGTTCGAGATATTCACGAAATTGTTTTCATCTGGTCATGTGATCTGTTACTTCCTTTTCTTTGCCCAGACATTAAAAAGCAGCTGCCGTATGTGTGGATTACAATTTGGCACTTGTTTGTTTTACTCTAAAAAGCTGGGTCAAAAGTGTTTTCGAATTTCAAAACGGAAATGGCGGAGGAAAAAGCGATTTTTTTTCTTGTTCTATTTTACTTTCGCGAGGGAAAGCGTAATTGCTCCAGTTTTTTCCCACCTGCTGGGTATTGTGCTTTTTTTTCGCTTTCGAGAAATAAAAATTAACGGCGTGGAAGCGAGGAATATTAATATAGGAGGAACCATAGAGGGAGGAACCTATTTCCTTTTTCATCTGCCTCAATCTATAGATTGTGTCCGGTTTCTATTTTAAAGTGATTTACCTCATATGCTTCTCCCAGTTTCAGTTTTTGAATTTGTATTTTTTCAACAAAAGAAACAACTGCAAAAATTAAAAAGAAGAAAATATAATAATGCTCCAATTATGGTACTTTACCTCTTTTATTATGGTCGAGAATCTTGCAATGAATTTTTAGATATATTTCTTAACAAAAGCCACAGCTCTAAAATCTATCACTTTATAGTGATGACTATACCCAATATTATCCATCAAAATCCAGTTCAGTTACGAAATCATTACAATAAATATTAAAGCACAATTAAACTCAATTTTCAAACACTTCCGAATGAGATTCGAACAAAAACCTTTATCTTTTAGAGTGTTTGTGACAATATTATTCAAACACAATATTTCTTAGTAAATATGGCATAAAGAATATACTACTTGAAATATCCTCGTTTTACTCAAATTTCCTCACTTTCAAATAAGCTTGGGTCCCCCAAATTAAAGTATTAGGTAATTATGATTACAATATAGAGTATTCAATTAATGATTAAGTACATACAATAATTAAAGATAAAAACTTCAGTATACAAAATTAAACTGAGTTAGAAAGGGAAAAAAGGTAAAGATTTTCTTTTCTTAATATTTTTCATGATGTTCTTTTCCTACAAAATATCAAAAATGTCTAAAGATATTTTCTTCGACATGCTATATTTTCCTTCTAATCTAATGATATCAAAATCAGTACGAGTTATTAAGAAACTAAATATAATTTCTAATAGAAGATAGTTTTTACCTTCTACAAGATAGTGAAATTTAATCTTTAAGGAATATATTTTTGTTACATGAATATTTTGATTATTATTATTAAATAATAATATTTACTAAATGTTCTCATAGTTTTGAAAACTAAAAAGGTAAATTACTCTTCTATATAAATTTTACCTTATCATTTTAAAAGGTAAACTCTAAAAATATGGTGCTTAGAGTTTAATGCATAAAAATTAGAAGGATTAGAAGTATTTTTGGTTATTGAAAATAATTAATCCTTGCTCTATGAAGTCTTGGTTTGAAAGGCGTTTATTTACCAGTATTTGGAATCTGCAATAAAAGCCCTCGTTCTGATTCACCTCTCCTAAAGGTGTAGTGACCTACTATCAATAACGAACCTAACTTTAGAAGCAAAACACCTTTTTCCATTTTGTTCGATTTTGCTCCAAAATATTCGACACACATTGAGTACAAAGATCTCAAAGATAAATAAACAATGTATATTCTGTTCACGTATTGCAAAAACGGTATGCAACTCTCGAGGAAGTGTTTTCGATCCTCCTTACGATGATACACTTAATGGAAAAACATGCTGTAAGAAGTATCTTCAATTACGTTTCTCTCTCTTTCTTGTTATTGATAGTACATGTAACTTTAAAAGAAAGTTACTGTGTTTTATTGAAGTAGTGGTTTAAAAGTTGTTCTTTTTATAGGTATTTTGGTTAAAAAGATTAGTACCATTGTAAGTTTCTTCTTTAATTAGTAAGGCGACAAAAGGAAAAGATACAATTGAACTTGCACGATGAGACTACTATAGAGCATTTTTAATCACATGTGACTCGGACCTGACAACGGCCTTAGCAACAGTTAAAAGCCCTGCAGAAGCTTAACAGTTACAGAAAATAACTGGTCGTGGAATTCTTCTATTGGAGCATTTGCAATCACGTGACCCCATACCTAACAACCGCCTTAGTAACAGACTATACTTTCTTCTTAAATAATTATAGTCCTCGTTTGCATACCTTATTGATAATTCTATCATATATTTGATTCAGGATTTTCTATATAAAAAAATGCGAGTTAGCTCAGAAATTACTGGTCGTTTACTGGAGTTTGGTTCTCAACGTTCAATTTTCATTCGGAACCATCTGTATATCTGAGTACGCAATAAGCTGGTTCCTTTGTAGAATGATGATAATAAGTCATAATAAATTTAAGGTTTTATTAAAAGGCGGAAGTGAAGAACTCTCGATTTCACTGAATAATCCAATTCAGTAGGCCTTTTTAAATAGGTTGCTTTCTAGGGATTGTCGTTTTAGGGCATTTTGGTCATCCCGGGATTTCGGGATAAAATTCGACATCATCCCGGGATCCCGGGAAATCCCGAAAATTTAATTAATGCCAGAATTTCAAGGAAAAAAAAAGTTTTGGGGCTGTAAAATCAAAACTTGCATAAAGACTAAACTAGAAAAAAAATATGGGGAGAATTTATTAATTTTTAATGCTACAATTTTTCAGTTCTAGGCTTTAAAATTTCTTAAATGATATTAAAATATTTTTTTGCAATTTTATATTCACTCACTATAATAGTACACACATATATCCCATAAAACCTTATGAAATGACACGAACTTAATATTTTAAATTTGTTTTAAAAATACTCCAGTTAAAAGTGTACTTACCCTAAAAATGCTTCTAAATTCCCTTATAGACCTTATAGATATGTAGATAGAAGAGGAAACTCTATGATTGTTTTTTTTTAAATGTCGGAGCAAACCACTCGTAGAACCTCATTTACACTTAATTATCAAAGAACACTTTTTGCATTTTGCTTCAGAGTTCGGTCGTTTTATGAAGTGCTCCATACAAATATACTAGCCTTTTCTGCCGTAATACAAAATCAGAATATTCTCAGCCCGATCTTCAAAACGTGTAATCTCTTTAAAAGCTGACGACTTATTGAGATCACGAGTACTGTATTCATTCGGAAATAAGGTTCAAACTATACTCATAAATAATTATTCATCACATAAATAAAGATTATGAGTTTCTAACATATATGCTAGAATTACAATTAATGCTTTGTGGTTGAAAATGGCCTCGTGCTGGGAGTTATTACGATTTGTATCTCTTATCACTAACATACTAAAGAATGAAAAAAGTTGATGAGTAACCAAGTTTCACCATTTATATGTCAACATGCGAGCATTGTATGTATTATACAAATCGGCGAGTTCCTTGTTTATTGCTTTTTAGCTGTAAAGTTCTAAGGAGTGGGAGATAATTTAATTCAGCAGTGATTGACTTAAACTTAAACCAACTCATTTCCACTAATTTATAAGTATTTTCCAAGGAAAGGAAATAATTGTTCATGTAATCAGGAACGATTTCCAAACCTTCGTAGCAGCGTTAAAGAAATTTAAAATTTTGAGGGAATCCCGGGACGGACGGAGAAATCCCGGGACGTGTCCCGGCCTTAAAATTCTACGGGATCCCGGGATCCCGCTTTCCCGGGATCCCGGGAAACAATCCCTATTGCTTTCTGAAACATCTTAAAGTTCCATAGACTAATGTCTCTGTTACCGTTGAATTGCATATAGTGAAAATTTGAATATTTCCATGGCAATACTTATACAGTCTACCCCGTGATCACATTTGTCCAAGATCAAAATGATAACAATATCCGGTTGATAATAATAAGCGGTTCTATACTAAAACGTGCCAAACACTGTAACACGAGTATTGACATTAAAATCACGACTTTCTAGTCCATACTGAAGTACAATTTTTGTTTACATATAATTTTATCATTACTTTTAACATTTCTTTACTTTTAAATTTTGATGTTCAGGTTGACATTTTCATGGAATTGTCCAGTATTTGAAACGAAATTCAAGTATATATTTTGCAAATATATACTTGAATAAATAATAAATATAATATAAATGTTTGCAGGAGTGTCTAATCATAAATTTGTGCATCTTATTGTAACTAATATTTGTGATTAAATTACATACACTAAAGTGTCAAATCAATTTTAAAATTAACTTAAAAATACAGAAAGTTTTACATGCATTAGCTTTTCTTCGGTAACTATTATACCGATGAACTTTTACTGCTTGTTAAGGCTACAAGCTTAAGAAACATAAGCACATTTTCTTCCTCACGCATAGATAGCTCGTATGCATGTCGTATATGATCAATAATACATTATTAGGTGTACATCTTTTCCATATATGCTACTACAGAAACAGCACCTTATATACAGCCTTACTATCAACCTCTCATTTGTTCTGGCTTAACGCTTCAGCTCAGAAAACGAAGTCTCTAATGAGTACATTGTTCACATCTTTTGTCCACCCTGTTGTAGGTCAAGGACACAGTCTTCGACACACTTATGCATTGTTATCGCGATTAATCCTTAAACAGATAAGTTGCTTCTTTTCAAGTCCACATTGTGTCCACTCAGTCGAAACGCCAGATTAGAAATGGTCAAGAGGATACAGGAACGTAACAGGATTTGGTGGAAAGTAAAAAAAAAAAACGTTCTGAAGAAGAGGAAAAGAATCCGATGTACTCTTATCACCACCACAGGCCATGCAGATCGACTCAAAAGAAGAGATCATGGAAGAGAGTATTGAGAAAAGAAGAGGCTTGAGAGTTTGTTTTCTGTCCGATCTTTTTTTTTTTCGATTTCAGCGGATTTGAAATGATGTGGTCGTTAGCTGTGTGGGAAAGTGAGGAATTCTTTCATTGCTGCTTTTGATGAATGCATTTTTGGAGTGAATTTGGGGGTTTTGTAACAGGATCTTGTAAGGTGTAAGGTGTTTTGTTTTGTAAAAGTAGATAGATCATCTGTGAAAGTAATCAAGGTTTGTTAACTGACTTGTATTCAGTTGGAAAGAGAAATAATTACTAATTTGAAATTAATAAGATGAAATGAATAATGAAATGAAAGTTAATAGCACGTTAATGTACAATTAATGTTGTCTCAGTAGTTGTTCTCTCTGTTTATTCTTGTAAATCAAACTTCTGCAAATGCTAATAACTATAACCTTTGAGGAAATAAAACCTAAAAGGTACCTAAACGGTAAAAAGTGTATAATTTTCAGAGAAGTAAATGATTTAGAAGGGGTAGGGAAATACTTCCCGACCCGGTTCTCCATTCTCTTTTAAAGGAATGATACGCATAACGCAGGTCATTTAGTATTAAGCATTTCTTAGATAGAACACATTTCTAACACTTCCCTAACATATACAGAACACTATCACAACAACTGTCACACTATAGCTGACAACAACATAACTAAGTGTTGTAAATTTGAGGACAAAAAATATTAATAAAAGTGTTTATTTTTGGGTGGAGGCTCGCCTTCAAGAAGGTGCTGCGGTAGAACTTAGCTAAAGGAATGTTGCCAATGGACTTTAGAAATGTTGACAAGTTGCTATAGCTAAGAGTACATCACTGTTTTAATTTTAAACCCTTTTCACAATACACGGTGTTTTTAATTGTATGAAAAGGATAAGTTAACTAGGAATGGAGCTATAACAAATGGAATGATAATATGGATATGCGGGAAACACATTTAGTTTTGATCTTTCATGAAAACTTCGACAATTTCTACTATGGTCTCTTTACATTTTTTTCTTTCTCTACTTAGAAAGCTAGGTGAAATCATGGAAAGTACGCAGAGTGTGCCATATATCGGGAACATCTCCTTAAACGATTGAACTATAGAGTGAACTCTATACTGAATCTTTCGACAGATTTTTAATTTCTTGAGATTGAAATCTCCACGACCGAAAGAGCTCTGTGACAGAGTCGCTATCTCCTCGTCATTTCCGAAAGATTGAAGCCGTGAGAGACCGCATAATGGCGCATGTCATCCTCAGAATTTACGTTTCGAAAGACGATGTTAAGCTGCTATTCGCTGCTGAAGTTGTCGGACCGTTACGCTCTGAATCAAAAATTTCTTGCAAGGCAGGGAAAGGAATATCCCTTTAAACGAGCAATCATTGGTTGTTTTCAAAATTTCAATGTGGAAATTTGAAATTTGATGTAATAGTTAATTTTTATATGAAAATAATTGTACTACAATCTAATTAAACACTCTTACGAATATAAATTGGAGACCTGGCTAAGGCCATAGTAAACTATACTGTCCTACTTAGAAGAAGACGTAAAAGCTATTCTCTTATGAGTGTTATGATAGGATGATGGACCAGTCATTGAAAAAATATTTTTGAATGGCTTGGAAATTACTAAAAAACACAGAGATATAAACTTAGTAGACTGATGAATACAGCATTATTATATACATCTTTTTAGATTTGGATTTTATGATGGAAAACTAGAGAGATATTTAAAGCAAAATTTATGACTATCTTTTAAAACTAAAAATATTTTTATCGATAATTTGTTAATTGTTATTCCCACCATATCTATCAAAATTTCTGCATTTTATATCATTGAGATAAAAGCGTTTTTTAATTTTCTACCCTACGCTGATGAAAATTTACTTTTCAGAACCAATTTTTTATGAAGAAGAATGCGTATTACATTTAAAGCAAAATTTAGGATTGTCTTTCAGAACTACTTAAAACATTTTATTTCTAAATATTATCCTAAATTTTTTACGGACCTTATGTATCAGAATTTTTAAATTGTATAATTGAGTTATAAAATATAATTTCGTTTTTCATTGTTTACTCTACTCTATTCTGAAGAACGTTTAAAATTTACATTCCAGAACCTTTTTCATATCTATCAAATGACCTTCATGGTTAACCAGAAGATCATTTATGACACTCGTGTGTCTTCAATAAGACCACACATTGGTTGCTTTATTACTTTTACTTATATGAGTCCAAGGTTTTCACATTCGTAAACTTTAATTCAGTGTTTGGGATTTCATTTACATGCCTTTCAAATAATTTTTAAAAACTTCATTTAAATCAAAAATTTTATGACCCGTCTTATTGTGTCACACATTGATGAAATAAAATTCTTTGAATGTGCAGTAATAAATACATATCAAACTTCTAGAGGGAACTTTATATGAAACCAATACATTTTCCTCTATAAACCCTATTTTTTTAGGTATTATCAACTCTAAACTAAAATCCAAGTTGGAGCATATTTTATACCGCATGAGAAGATTAAAAATAAAATGCGTTGTACTCTCAATTTTTATTGACACATCTTTTGGGAATCATTCTTTTTTTAAATATGAGATTGTAAGACATAAAAAGAAAATTTTCATCCTAAAGCGAAAGTTTTATGACTTAGTTCACATCTTTGGTTGGGTGAATCTTACTGCAGATTTTATTTCCAGTAATTCGATCGATATAAAAAGGAAATAAAAAGTGTGTGTATGAACCGAAAATATTTTTAGAATACTTTTTACTTGGATTAAATACTATATAGGATATATATTTTAAGGATTATTTTCTTACAAGTTTAGAAAAAGTAATATACATGGCAAGGGAATTAATTCTGTTGTTGGCGTATTGGAATTAAAAAACTAATATATTAACTCCAACTTTGTTTTTTAACATAAAAATATTTTTTTTTTGCATTTTACAACTTTTTTAAACATAAGCTTTTGTTTAAATAAGCAATAAAAGGTAGGTATTTTAGAGGAGCAACAAGACAATCTTACTTTATAGTTCTGAATTTACAAAATGGTGCCTTGAACCTTCTTGCTTATCTTGCTGACTACAGCCTAGATCTGTAATTTTGCATATTTTTTTCTTGTATCAGTAAATCAAGAGCGAATCAAAGGAGGGACTAAGAGGCTTCAGCAGTTACAGTTAAATCATTTTCCAGATTTAAGCAGTTACAGTTAAACCGTTTTCCAGATTTAAATAAAATTTCCTTTCCTGAATTGAATTTAAAAGGATATTTTTCATGAAAACTATAATAAAAAAATTAACATCTTAAATTGAACAAAACATTTTTAACTTTTTTAAGATTTTAAAAGCCATAGTAATCCAAACTTTTGGGGACCTTTGTCTTTCCAAGACAAAAAATATTCGCCCCTGAACTACGCCATCTTTTTGTTGCAGTTTCATTCAAGTAAAAAATAAAAATAATGTAACATTTGTAAAAAAATAATGTAACATTTCAATGGATATTTTATTAATGTGATGATATTTGGTCCTGAAATAGCTGTTTCGCTCCTCTAAAGTTATACAAGTACCACAGACTTGTAGTACATTCTCTTAAATTGTTTTTCTTTGAACCATTCATTCTCTTCTGAACAGTACCTAACATTTATTTCCTAATTTATTTTTTAATTTATAATAATGTAGCTAGTATAACTAGTGGTGTAGACAGAAAATATAAATAAGGGGGGATATCGGTAATTTTGAGGGGCATGTGGTAAATTTTGTCTTTTTCTATGGTCAAAAAAGGAAAAATTCTCACTGTCGGCCCAAATCCCCCCTCTGGCTATAACTATGTATTATGTAAATATACTTTTGCTTTGTTTTGATAGTAATTCTGCCATTAAAATATTAAGTTCGCTAAAGCATTTAATACACTTCATGACTCCTGTTCGAATGGGACAGTAATTTCAAAATTAGAAGAAAAAGATAAATCTGACCAGGAAAGGAGCCTCTGGGGCAGTATCGCAACCAATCAAATCATTAATAACCGAAACCCTTCTATCTATCTATCTGCCAATATTAGCCCAAAATTATCCTCTCTGAAATATTGTATATTAACCTCATTAATGACGTTGGAAGCAGTTTTGACTCACACTCAATAATTCCCTGGAACAGTTAATAAAATCTAGTTACGGGAGTCACCTATGAGGAATTACCTAGTGTTCATAAATTAAACCTTTAATAATGGACTCATCATCTTACTTTACTGCCTGTTTAGTCATTGCACACACTATTTCATTATGCACGCATTAAGTAGGAAATGGACATCGCGGTACCCACACAACTCGCCCAAGAACGATTTAAGTGTCCCAGTTGTGAGCACAGCTCCTCCTAAATCATATCTCCGTCCACTTCCTATTTCGCATTCCCGAGCACTTGTTAACCCTTTTTGTATGATGATGAAGATCAAACGTTTTTATACAGCGAGCACGTTTTTCGATTTCAATTGTTTTTTTCTTGTTGTGTGATCCACGGGATGGGTGTTTTGTTTTTTCTGACCACGTGCGTAGGTTTTTTGGGGTCGGGGGGTGTGTCGGTATAACGTTTTACTTTGTGGTTTTTATTTAAGACACGTGTTTCGCATTAAAAGACTTCATGAAGAAGACCGAAGAGTAATTATTAACGAGAGTGAATATTGAAACAATGAATGAAAGGACTAAAGTTGAATTCTGAGGTTTGCAACAAAATACTCGATCAGACTTTTTAGTTCCTACTTAATACTTAGGAACGAGTTGTGCACTGTCAACGGCCATACCATGGTGAAAACACCGGTTCTCGTCCGATCACCGAAGTTAAGCACCTTCGGGCGCGGTCAGTACTTGGGAGGGTGACCACCTGGGAACACCGCGTGCTGTTGGCATTCCTTTTTTGAGATTTTTTCTGAAAGTCATTTTATTTTATAGACTAAATATCAGTGGCGTAGTATATAAAAATTTATTTTGAGGGGCACCAAACAAATTCCGGCGGCACTCCAATCTCTACACTCAAATCTGCAGAAAAATCTGAATAAATGTTTCCATCTGCATTTATTATTTAAAATATTTTATTAGTTATTTACATTTATTTTAATACGCCTAAAATTTACCTCGTCCTTCAGCATGATGAAATTTATTAACTCTCCACCGCACACATTCTCGAGCTTTTCTGTTTCTCTAGTAGAGGGCAGCTCGATCTTAACTATAGCAGTGGAGAGAAATTAGAGTTATCTTTTATTGTTGAATAACTTTTTCTTTCTGGGTTTCCATTTGAAGAAAAATATTACCCTAAACTATTGGGTGGGGTTGGGTTTTGGGTTACATATTTTCCGGTATGTGTGCTTGATCTCAATTTTCCCTGAACTCTCCTTTTGAGTTAACAGGTGTGTAGTAGGGTATTAAAGGCTTTTAAATCAGTGAACGCAAATTCCTTTTTTTTTTACGATAGAACCGGACTAATTTGAAACTTTTAAAACAAAACAAGTATTTCAACGGGTAAATATATATTTTACCAATTAGAAACAACTCTTTAATGTTAAAAAAAATTAGAGCAATTATTTTTAGTGCGGAATAAATGTCCAACAGTGTACAACATAATTTTTGTTTTAAAGATTTACTCAAGGATAACCACTAAATGCGTTCATTAATAAAATTTTAAGTAATTAATGTTTCATTTTTTAAAAAAAAAGGTTATTTCCATAATATTTTGGTATATCCCTATTTTTAATATGCTCTCTTTGGTGGAAAGGAGATGATTCGTCACATTTTGATACATCTTTCTTTCGGATATAGCACCCAATGGTTAAAATACATAATAGTTAATTTGTTTTTTAACGTTTGAAAAATCTTAATGACTCAACTGTTGCTTTAAAAAAATTTACAACCGCGAATGCCGCGTAGTAAAGTTTTTGGGCAAAAAGGGTGCTCTGGTGAAAAGAGTTTAAAAAATTAGTAATTATGCAGGTATATATGTAGTTAATGTTCAATAATTTCTATTCGATAATGAGCCTTAATTTGTCGACCTGTTTTTATTTTTATTCATCTCTAAGTTCATCGTTCAACCCTTTTTTTTAGAGATATGAGCATCAATCCAAAATTTTCTCTTCAGATATCTAGCACTCCCCTAGGTGGCGCCATCTAGTAACGTGGATTTCGTTAACATTTCGACATCCTTCACGCATGTATTTGCACGTTCTTTGGTAACATTATTTTGTTGCGCATTTCAAAGACCCTTTCAAACAACTGACTTTGATTCAGCATTACTATTTAATGGTTTTTTTTGTTCCTTTTATAATTTTAAAACTGGATAAAATATTATTTTCAAATGTTTCATAATTTCAAATATTATTAAAAATGTTTATGTGGGTCATTGCAGAAAATTCAACTTTATCAAAACCTCTTTGAGGAAATCATTAAAATTTATTAAAATGAAAGTCTGGAGGCATTTACCGCACCATCCCCCCTTCGAACATCGAATACTCCCATAAAACCGAACAGTTACTACCGAACCGAAAAATTTCCACTCAGGAAGATCCATTTGCTACAAAATTTCATATTTTAGAAATTTCAACATTTTTTGTCACTTTGGGAGTAACTTAAAGACTTAAGTAATGCTTTTTGTACTAAAAATCGAATTCAAAGTCATTAAGTCATCAAAAACGTCAAACGGGGGAGGGGCCGTTCCCCGAAAATCCTAAGCCAATTGAGAATTTTGATTGTGATTTTCGTGTTCAGCGACCCAAAATCTATAAGAAATGACTATTTTCATCACAGAGATTTTTTCATCGATGAACAGTGTAGCTAATTGATAATTTAAATGGTGATTAATCCATTCTTTTCTGAAAGTAAATTTCCTAATATAATCCAGAGTTGTAATGTTTTAAACTAGTGTTGTTTAAATTAAATATTTAAAAAAAAATAAATTGGATTTTTTTTTTGTTGAAACATCTAAAACAAGGGTCGGCACCTGGTGGAATGCGGTCCGCATCTGGACCGCCAAAATACTCTGAAAATCATTAATATGCATTCTTAGACACTAAAAATTTGTTTAACCCTATAATTAGTTTAACCCTATTTTTAAAGGTCAACTTTCCAAAAATTTCCTGGGATAGCCCCCCCACACCCCCTTTTCTATATAAAGCGAATAATAATTTACAAGTTAAAAGTTAATTCAATGGTTTCGAATTTTGTAATTTAGGATAATTGCTGAAATGTAAAAAGTTCATTTCTTTGTAGGTAATAAATCATGACGTTTTTAAATCCTTACACGGAGGAATCTCAAATTCCCGGGACTTCCCTCTTAGTAGGTAAATTTGATTTTTTTAAAATAGTATTTCTGTGATATGATATAGTATAAATGTCAATTAACAGTTCTGTGTTTAATGTAACAATTTAATTAAATAGAGCACACTACTCCAATTAAAACTATGCAAAAATGTGTATATTTGAAAATAAGAATTTAAAAGTAATTAAATACCTCTTTTTTCTCTGGACCTCGATAAAAATTTTCAAAATTATTTGTACCCCAGGTAAAATTACTTGCCGACCCCTGATCTAAAACTAAAATCACATTTGTTTAAATATGTAAAACCAATTTTTTACATGTTATTAAGTAAATCGTTGGTTAGTTTTTAAGTAAAGTGAGAAGAATAGGTTTTAATTTGAAATTAAGTTTTTTTTTATAAATTCAATAACAAGAGCCTGAGGTTTTCTGCTTTAAAAGCCAGTAAACTTTTGTACTTAGTTGAAAACTGTTGGAAATTAACTTATTTTTTTTAAAATTCTATTATAAACCCAAGGTTTTTAATTGCTAATAAACCATCTGTTCTTACTGCAAAAGATTGACTTATTTTATTTTATGAAATACTATGTTTTCTTTTTTTTTATTTCATTGAAAATATTAAGTTTTTATGATAATGTTCAATGAAATTGTTTTTTATACATTGTCAGTTATATTTATTCTCTTAACTCTGAAAAATTTAGGTTTCCGAGCTCATGCACATGATCATCTCTAATTGATATCGAAGTAAAATGGTCTGAACCCATTTTCTTAAATTTATACATGTTGATATAATAGACCTTATCAATGAAGATGTTTTATTGAGAAACATGCTGAAAAATTTTATTTCACTCATTCAATTGAATGCAGAGCAATTCATACTGAGTACCTATTGTGGTACAACCTCGAATGTTATTTTTAATTTTTTAATAAGATATTCAACTTATATTATAAATTAAATGATTTCATTAAATTAAGACTTGTATCATGCCATAAAAGTTTTATTACTTCTTATAAAAATCGAGCACTGACAGTAGGCAAGTTCAACCATGTAAAAAACTGTTTACAGGAGAATTATGGTACTGAGCAGTTTTACATAGAAATACTGATACTTCATATTCCACTAGTTCTACTTCATAACATAAAAATTAGCTTCACAAGTTACAAAACTCATCTATAGAAATGGGCAAAAATAAATTACAAATAAATAGATTGAATCTACAAATGATAGACTATGACGATGAAAAAGTCAAGAACAATATTTTGCTAGGAGAAGTGTTTTTCAAAGAACATAAGATGGTCATGTATCCATCAGATCAGCCTCAATGTATGAAAAATGCAACGCAATCATGTTTTGTTACTAATTATAACTTTATATTATAATCAGCTATGACTTAAACGAACGAGAATGTAAATACATCTAACAAAGTATTTTTAATGTAATTCTAAATATTATCTTGAATTCCAGTTCACTTTTAATGAGTCTTTTGGTATTCAATAGTATACAGGAATTAGTGTTATTGAGTAATAAATGAAATAAATAGCTAAAAAATGTAAAATAAAAAATGACTTAAAATTAATGAATTAAAAAAAATGTCGTAGTCATACAGGACTTTTCAAGACTTCAGGCTCAACTTTAACTTATAAAATTAAGATGGAAACTTTTTGTGAATGTCATAAAATTAAAAGTAAATAATATTCATATTTAGTAATTTAATTATGTAATATATTGGAAAATCAAAATCATATTTGAATCCGCAAATTTAAAAGCGAAATCATTCTTATGACCAGTATACATATTTTACCATCTAGTAGTTAGAGAAGAGGATTTAATACATTCGAAGTACTATTTTGACTTTTGAGGATACATTGTAATTTGAAATATTAATCTTAAGTACTAGTCCTATTACATTATGATCTAGAAATAAGACTTAAATGCTTCACTGTCACAAAAATTATTCAAAAAAAAACATCCAAAAATGTCCAAAACAAGCCAATGCTTTGCAAGATGGATGCCAGGCAGTCCAACAAAAGTCCAAATGAATGATGATGCAATTTACTATAAACTATAATTTTAGGTCCTTCAATTTACGTTAGAGCTGATCGTAGTCTAGTGGACAGGAAGTACAGATGGAGAGTACTGCAACCCATGGAAAGGATGTTGGCGCACGCGCAGATGCCGTGGTACAGTCTGAATCGCTTGTTGACTTTGGAGTAGTGTGGGCAGAAGGCCAGAGGCCCAGGGTTGTGGTACCCCACTTCGTCACCAACTCCTGCGTTTTCTTCCAGGGTCATTCTCTCTTCCATGGCGTCGAGGAGGCCTGGTACGATGTAAAGGCGAGCGATGAATTCACTGAGGAAGCATACCAAAAGAGTCCACATCTGTCAGAAAAAAAAGATGTTGAGACGTTTTATACAAAGTATATCAGTCACGGTATTTCACTACGGTTGAAAATTGTTAAAGAGTGAAACATTTGCGAATTTTGTTCCCTCCAAATTTGAAAAAAATATTTGAAACTATACAAAAAATTATCTTTGGGAAATCATTCAGTATATATGTTTGCCACCAAAGGGGTAAAATTAATGGGGTAAGACTAGTGATTCCCAATTGGTGGTCCATGAGATCGTTGAAAGTGGGTTTGTTAAAAGGCATTAAGGGTCAAAAATACGGAAGGGAGAAGACATGCTGAAGAGCAAAGGGATGCTAAAGAGAAAAGGGATGCTGTAAAGTATAGCGATGTTAAAAGCAGGGAGAAGATGAAGAGCAAAGGGTTGCTGAGGAGAAAAAGATTGCTAAGAAGCAGAAGGAGAGTCTCAAGAGCTAAGATGTGTTGAAGAGAAAAGGGATGCTAAGAAGCAAGGAGATACAGGATAAGGTTGGTCCGTGAATAATGGTCATCCAGGCTAAAGGGTCCTCGAATTTCTTAAAGTTTGGAACCATTGGGATAGACAAATGCCTTCAGATATGTTATTATTTAAACAGCTTTTAAATGCATTTAGGAAGGATCGTGGGGGAGATGGAAATATAAGGAAAGATTGAAGAAAAAATGGGAAGAGATTCTAGAAAAAGATGGAAGAGATTGCCTTATTATCAAATCTTTGGCATCGAACTAGAAAGTATCGCGAATATTTCAACATCTTTGTACTTATATCAGGACATTAACGCCCCATTAAGATATAATGTACGATTTACATCGGAGAATAACGGGAGTTTATGAGTAAAGTTCAAAAAGAGGTGATAGAGATAATGCTCCCGATGACATAATCACTCGAGCATAAAGATGAAGAAGACACTCACTTGCACTTTGAGCTCTCCTTGAGCCGTGGACGGGTGGTGAAGAATGAACAGCGCTAAGGTGATTGCTGACAGCAACGAATTGAACATGAAGTACTTCGGGAAAAGGCACTTCTGCACCTTGCCGAATATATGCCTTGGCAAGGAGAAGAATAGGACTAGACCTGAAACAGAAATTGGAACTTTAATGAACTAAACTGATTGGTACAACGTTTAAGCCTATATTCGTTTTCTTGACTGAGGGATCTGTGGTTCAAAGTATACGTTCATACCCCCAGAGTTTAGTTCCCCAGCGCTATGGTGATTAATGATTGATGTTCTTTGTTTATCAACCCGCTGAAGGGATGAAAGGCTTAAATATCACAAAGAAAAATGCTGATAAAATATGGGTGTTCTGAAATTTTCCAAACATAAAATCAAACATGTTGTAAAGGTTTTCTATTGAAGATTTGGTACTCCATCCTATATAAACTTTTAGGGGAGAGCAGTGAATTATTTGGAGCCAGAATGACTAAGTTGAGTAACAAAACTATTTATTTTAAAAATTAACTGTCTTCAGATTCTTTCAACGATGATCTATCTATATTTTTCAAGAGCTAAAATTAATAACGTTTATGAATTATTAGATTAGTATTTTTTGCAATTAACTCTTATTCAAAGAATTTGGGAGAAGTTTTAAGCAAATGACGATTTTGTCATAAAATCTAGACATGAGAAAGTCCAACTATTACGAGAAACAACCAAATTCTTGAAAATAACATGATAATTTTTGGTTATCACTCATAGTGACTATAATTACACCCGACTGTATTTTAAAGATTCTTACATTCAAGTATAACTTAATGCTTCAAAAAACCCCCAATCAAAGCGGAAGAAGAAAGTTATTCAGTATATACAAAATCTCAATTCACAAATACATATCTATGATTTACCTGAGGCAAAGGTCATCCAGAACTGCGTCCCGAAGTGCATAGCGAAACAGGCCACATAGAGCAGGCTGGTGAAAGTGGAGGGCTGTTCGGGTGTCAGGCGGCCTTGGCGAGGGAAGAACAAGAAGGCCAGGTACAGAGACATCACGAGGGTCATCAAGTGAGCGGGCTGGGAGATGCGGAACAGCCACCTGCAACAAACGGTTTCATTAAACCCCTCTGGACTAAATATTTTTGATGACCACACACTAATCTCTCTAGAGTAAATTAAAATGAAGTATAAAGACCAACTGTGAAGCAAGGTAAAATATGGTGTTCTTTTGAATCATATTAATTTCGTATTGATTTACCATATACGTATGATTTACCATAATACTATATCCCAAAACCTATTGATGACGAGATCTATTAATTGTCTTTTATATTATATTTGTTACGATGCCTTTTTAAATTTCGCATTTCGTGTGCATAAGCACTTGAAGTAGGATTATTTCAAGAAGGGGTAGGAAATATGACCTGTAAATCACATAACGTGTTATCTCGAAGTTTCAAAATCAATCTGATTAGTAATCAGTATTATAAGTCTTAGACATCCATTGACTGATAAATAACTGTATTATAATTAAAGTACATTTTACAATGTGTTAGTAAAAGGGACCGATGTTGCTATATAAAGATGATAGTCAAAATACGAATGCAAAAAAATGCAAATTTTTATAATAGTGATGTGATAACAATAGGAAATTAACCTGTTGATAAACTATGGTAACTAAACAGAAAAACTAATTTTCTCCTAATTTAATTATTTTCCCCTATAAATGATAGGCACATTGTGTTTCTTTTCTTATTCAACGAAAATTTGAAAAGATAATCAACAAAAAATGGAAACAATTTACGGAGTCAAAAGTAATAACGTCATACCTCCTCCTGAATAGTTGCAATAAAATATCAGATAGTGACGATATCGTGATCGTCAACGTCACTGGTTGAACCGGCGAGTCTTCACTGACACCCTTTGTGCCGGCTGAACAACAGCTGAGGTCCATGTCTTTTTCCAAAATCTTTCTATCGATACACATTCTTTCAAAACACGCACCCACTCTTTCACAAATTTCCGCACACCTCCTCCCCAAAACGACCGACACCACCGAAAAATTCGAAATGCACCTCCTACCAAACGATGACCTCGCTCCAAACAGGTTATCAGAAACTCCTAAAGATTCGAATGTTTTTTTTTATATGTATATAATCGGAACAAAACCTCCTGATTTGCAAAAAAAAAAAAGAACGAAAAGCCCATACGAGAGATTGCTGACCCAGAACAGGCAGGGTTTCACAGGTGTGCTTACGTGACTCGTATCACGGTGGTGAGTACTGTAAGGGCATTTCTGAACCACTGTCATCGTTTATATGATTGGTGAATTACGACGCGATTGTTGGATCGGCCATGAACGGCTAGTAACCTGCGTCGATTTAGCCTTTTTATTGAATGGGGATATCAAATAGGTTTTTTTTAGTACTTAATGAGGTAAAGAGAGGATGAAGACTTTGTTTAACAAGAAATTTATCAACTTTTCCCCCTTTCTGAATATTTTTATGATAAAATACAGTACAGGGCATAATAATTTGGAAAAGTAAACAAAATATACAAATAATTATACAGTCTACTCCGCTTATTGTGATCACGGTTAATGTTATCAATCTGATAATGTTATCAAAATTGACCGGTCCGATTGCTTCTGTTTATCTTAACACAAAATGTATCGTTTTATGTGATCAATATATCGCTTAATGTTATCAAATTCTGGTGAAATCCCCTAAAAACCTCCTTTTCCCGTTTGAAGGCGAATTTTAATACAAATGAGTCATTAATGGATATTTTCGAAATGTATTTGAATTTTCTAAATACCACCTAATTCTGAGACGACAATAACTGATTTTTATTACTGAGAACTAAGCGCATAAACTATTTTCCACGTTTTTGCTAAGTTACACCAGCTGCTACTTTCAGATTCTTAGAAGAATAATTTGAAAGTTGGCGTCGTTTCCTATTTCTATAAGTAAACACAAAGGAATTCATGACAATTTTCATTGACACAGATGGCAGATGTAGAAATACCATGTTGAATTCCTCAGCCCAAAAACAAATAGTTATTCCTAAAATAGTCATCAGCCAGTGCTACTTACTACATAGAAGAATAAACTATATTAAGTAACAAATATGTTTCAATTAAATTTAAAATTTTTCAAAAGATACCCCTTTAAAATGGACCATTTGGTTCCTAAGAAAACAATGTGAAACACTTATATTATTGAATATCTTTAATTTTCAAAACTAATTTTATTCTGGAAATTAAAGATTATATGTTTACTCTTTGTATTCCTTCAATCAAAATATAAATGAAGATTATCAGTTTTGTTGCCTTAGAGTATTTACACTTAAGTTAAATAAAACATTTTTTAAAATATATACTCCAGTTTTAAAAGTTTTAAGTTTTTCAAATTTATTTATAAGTTATTTTAAGGGTATGTTGTATTCATACTGAGTCAAAAGCTAATAAATTAATGTATGTATTGAGGTATGGGTAAGTAATTTTTTTATCAACTGAAGTAATTTTCATAAATGCACTTCTAACACTTTCACTTAAGTAATTAAAATAGAATTTCATTAGTAAAAATTAATATAACTTTTGAAACACCTTGTATATTTCTTGTTATTATATCGTGATACATATGATATTTATATGCTGATACAATCACCTTCAAATGATCTTACAACATATTTATCAAAAAACAAAACTAAATTTTTCAATATAAAACGTCCAAAATTAATTTAAGTTGACATGTTAATTAATTAATGAAGGGTTTTAATTATAAATACTTGCAATTTTAAACAAATAATATTGTTTAATCTTAATCACCAAGTTAGGGAATGATACTGTAACAAACCTGATCGTGTCAAAATATAACACGTTAGAGGAAGTTGTATTTTATTTAATTAGTAGGTATTTTGTAAGTAGTTTTAATACGTCATTGATATGTTCCTATAATTAATTATAAGAGTATATATTGGACCTTAGGTGACTAATTGTTTAATTTTACTTATTAAAAGTATTTATTTTATAAAAAATAATTTGTTTTTATAGTTTCTTATTCATTACCAATTAAAATCCCTCCACTATAAAAACGCTAAGCATCTGGTTTATTATCTAGTATCATATATTTATTAGTTTACATTAAAAACAGCAGATAATACATGCTTATTTTTATTTAATTTATGCTTATTTGAATTTAATTTATAGGAAACTGTTTATATCCCAGCATTAACAAAAACTTTCTTTCAGATAAGAATGTTTGAATTGTATTGATTTCATCACTTCGATTCATCAATGCAGTGTGTGAAGTGAACCGAATGCAAAGTTGAAAGAAAAAACTGGAATATTTGAAGGTTAGTTTTGCGCGTATCGAATTGAACTACGCATTTAGAAATATTTTTCTTGGAGTTTTTAAAACACCTCTGCCATGAATCTACACAAACTTTTCGTCTTTATAATGCGCCTGGAAACAGAGCTTCTCATAACATCATAAAATTTTAAGTTTTTTTTTTTTTTTAACTTACAATCTATCACGTGGATAAATTAGAGGCAGTAAACTTAAACAAGATACAGTTTTAGTTAGTGGAAATGAGCTTAACCGGATATGTTTTAATTTTTTTTTTTGCAAAACTATGGGATGTTGATGTTAACTTATATAAGAAAAATACTTATAAAAAGCCAAATTTTGTTTTCATTATTAGTTTTCCCAATTGTATATTACTTAAGAATACAATAAACCATATTGCAAATTGTTGAAGTTTACCAAAAACTAGTGACAACTTTGTAAAAAAAGGGTTAAAAGAGAAATTAGATGAAACACAATTTTAAAATAAGAAATTAAATTATAAGGTACACTATACATTCAATCCTTTTAAGACACGTTAAAAGTTTCAACAAAAAGGTTACATTGTAAAAGACAAACAACGTTATTAAACATAGTTAAGTGTAAACGATTTATACCCAAAAGGTATTTTCATTACTTTAATTAGGGGATACAACTTTCAGTTTTAGTATTATATAATGTCATGAAATTTATTAAATTTTTATGTGCAAATAAACGTAGTTTTTCTATTTTATCTTGTTAATACTAATTATGTTTAGTTTTGTGTTAATACTGTGTGTTTTAAATATGTGAGATAAAAGAGATTTCAACATGTAATTAAATACATGCTGATATTTCAAGCAAAAACTTCCTTACCATTCAGTTAAACAACATAAAAAGAGCTTTGTGAAGTTATAACATCCTTTATATATAAAGATTTTATAAACAGCTCAATTAACATATAATTGAGAAATTTCAATTAAGTTTTAAAAAGTTAACTTAAAAATAAGACTTTAATTACTGGACTGGAAATTTTAAAACTTGAAAAAAGAGAACACTTTTATATTTTTAAAACATTGATAGTATTATGAATAATTTTTAACACTTAAACATTCATGATAAGTACTTTTTCTCACATGTAAAAATTGCAAAACTTAAATTAATACTTACTCGAATTTAACTGGTATCAGCCTCTTTCTAAGGATATTTCCTTGCACGAGTTTTCTTTTGCATTGGGGAGGCACAACTTTATGTTCTGTAGACATATTTGACACCATCCAAGAGGCAAATCCTATTAAATTGTCATTCACGTTTTGAATTTTAGTCATCGCTTTCAAAAATTTCAAAATAAAAAAATTCTAGAAAAACTCTCAATAGTGATTATTTGTATCGGTATCGAACTAAAAACAATCACTTTGACGCACTACGTTCAAGCACTAGAGCCAAAAGACAATTTTAGCACTTGGTTTGTATTAAAGGTAGAGTCAAGTGTGGAATCGCTTATATATCGATGCTAATCCCCATCTTTTGATAAGGGTTGCCATAGAATTTTTCCATCGGCCGTCAGTTTATCGCCAAATATGAGTCAGAGTGCCATATTTCAGGGTAAATTACCTTTTTTGCTAGTTTTTTTCCTGGGCGAGAAACTGAGCTTCCTCGTAATTTCGGTGTACTTCTAAGATTCTTTCTTTTATGGTGGTGATGAGAAGTTCATTAGCGATAATAGACTTGGTGTGTTGAGATCGTAAATCAAAAGGTTCTAGAGATTAAGAGGTTTCTTTCTTTCGTTAATTTTGGTCTTCCCGATAAAGGATTTTTCTTGATGAAAAGATTGAAACTAAATTTTTTCATGTAGTTAATTTTTGTCCGATTTTTTTTTTGTGTGAAATTGTGTAGCCTTATTTCTTACAGCCTATGTGTCAGACCATTAACGAGAAAAATTAGAAAAAGTATACTAAAAAATATACTAAACCTTTCAGAAATTTTGTATTTTACTTAGTTTAAATAATTAAAGTAAATATCTACATTTGATTTTGATTTTCTTTTTTAATGAGTTTATTTTACAAAACATCAAACTACTATATGTTAAGTACTTAAAAATATGTTAAGTATTTAAAATATGTTCAATTAATAAATGGTACTTTAAAAAGAAGCAAATAGTATTTTTATGACCGAGGTAAAAATGAAAGGAGGTATCTTGTACTTTACAGTACCAATTGACTAAACAAAATTATTTATGAATAGAATCTTTTCAACTGTGTTCACAATCTGAATACTTATTATTTATTAAAATAACTATAGATTTATCCATGCATTGCATTATGTAACTTAATGCTTCAATCATACTTCCTGCTTTTGTAGAAAAATCAGCAGCAAATGCTGTTTTGTTTAAATTTGAAACCTTCTTTAATATGGGGAAAATATTTTTCATATGTTTTTAAACTCTCCTGTTCAAATTCAAATAAGAAACGCTTTCTGGTTATAATATATATAAAAAAGAGATTTATTACTTTCAAAAAGTTTACTTTACTAAAAAATAAAAACGTTTGAATTGTACACTTTTTTGTGTTATTTTGTTTCTTTTTACGAAATTTTTAATTGATTCTTTTTTATAACAATAAAATATTGACTTCCTAAAGTTGTTTGTTTGGTTAAGCACTACTTAAAATGCGATTAAATAATTGTTTATGTATTTGAATATAAAATACACTTTGATATTAACCTGTACTCGTTATAAATGACGCGTACAGATAAATCTTATCTTACTCAAAACCTTAAACAATTTAAAAATTGTTTTCTTGTGGTTAAAAATAAACTAAATGACACAATACACATTAAAGAAGATAAAATATAAATAAATAATAACTTACCATGATATAAAATGCGGATGCTCATTCTCATATATAGAACTATCAAAACAATCAACGTATTAATCAACGTTCTTGATTAAGTGAATTACTACCAATCATGAATCCGGGACTATTTATTCTTAAATGGCTAAATTTTAACGGGCCGGGAGCTATTGGGAATCGATATAAACGTCACGTACGCCAGAGTACTACATACATTCTGGTTTTGTCATTTGTGGGCGTATTATAGATTGCCCCCATGTGTATGCTGACGATCAATCGATATTTAGGACTTTATAAAAAGGAAAGGGGCTTTTAAAAGAGACAAACTTATGAAAGGCAGGGTAAATATCATGTAATAAAAATACAAATTATTCACTTCTTTCATTTTAAATTACAATTTAAAAAATGATTCAAATGATTTTAAATTTTAAGCAAATTTACGCAAAAAAAAAATGATGCGATAAACAGTTCTAATGATTTCTATAAAATAATTTTGAGTAAATAGTATTTTCTAAACACGACAAAATTAAACCTTTTAAGAATCATGGTTTCTCAATTCAAGTTTTTTAATGATATAATAAAAATTTTAGAGAAAAATTTTAAATTTTGCTAACTATATTTTAAATTTAAATTAACCAATATGCAGATGTTTTAAAAACTTACTCTATCAACTACATTCTTAACATATTTAACCCCTTAATCTTGTAAAAATTATAAAAACTCAGTATACAATATTTAATAAAATATCGATAATTTTAAAGAAAGATTAAGCACAGAACTTTGTGCTTGTTTAAAATTAATAGTTTAATATTTCATTAATATTTTTAAAAAATTGTCATATTGTCCTTATATTTATCAATAATAAATAACTTTAAATCTCGTATACGTGGTATAATTTTCATCAATGAAGTATCAAACATTAAAGAATTATTAACAAATATTGTAAATTTATTAAAAAAAACCTATATTTTAATTAGGAAATGTCTTAAAATGATCTAAACATGATAACTTTTTGAAACTAAAGACCCGTTAATACTTTTAATTAGGAAATCTCTTGAAATGATCTATAAACACAACCTTTTGAAACTAAAGACACGGTAATACTTTTAAAAAAGTTAAATCTTTATATTGCTTATAATTTATATTTCATTTTTAGTACCTATCGATTTAATCAAAATATGTTTTATAGATCTCAAGATACCTTTTCCTTAGAAAAAAACTAGCACGTTTTCAATGTACGCTTTATCACTTTGAAATAAGTTAGTTGAAAAGATTATTTTCAGAAAAAATGTGTGAAAATGGTCATTAATTAGCATATAAATTCCTGCTTTCAATAGAGATGAATCATGTCAAATTAGAATGTTTCACTTCATTTACTGTTTATCCGATGAAATACTTCTGTTGCAACTTAAGTTTCGTATTTCAATCTATAGTTGTATACACTATTTTTTGTTGTTAAAATTCATGCAATAATGAATTGAATAAATAACAAAGCATTTAAAAAAATTCCTTAAATAATAATTCATACCTGGTTAGAGTTTCAATTATAAAAGAATAAAAATATCAAAGTTTGTATGAATTTCATATGAATTTTTGCTTTTTATGTAATAAATGAAATGCGAACCACATTGTTCATGTTAAGAAAATAATATTGCCCGTGCTATGATAACGAAATTTGTATAATTTGGTTGAACTGATAAAAAACTGAACTGAAAAGTTTTTAGAAGCTATCTGTGAAACATTGAAAGTAAATCTGTTTCACTATTCAAAAAAGTTTGTTACCTAATAATCAATACTTTATTAATTGTACAGCAAAAGCATTCTGAAATGTTCATTTGTAAAATTACTAACCGAAATTATTAACCGAATTCCTCAAAAAAAAAAAAAAAAATCGGTCTAGTTGGACTAAAGGTAGAAAAAAAAAACCCTTGCGAATTTCCGAAAAGAAAAGCAACAACTTTTGACGCGAGTTGAAACTATAAAAGAACATTCCTTGTTACAAATTGCAGCGGTGTCCCATCCCATTTTCCAACAAAACGTGCAAGTAGACGTGATAGGTCAAGCGATCACAGCGTCGTAGGTCACATGGTGGGTGTGATCCTGACGTCACTAGCTGTACGATCGTTTTACGGATGATTAGTAAAGCCCACTCTTTTTTTGGTGCTCCTCATCGTCACTGTGATGATGACAATCGCATAAATAGTGAATACGTAAGAAATAAGAGATGAACGGGGAGATAGTTGTTTTATGTCTGGTTTCTTTTTTGCATATGCCAATCACCTTTTTTATGCTAATGATATTTGTTGTATGGGGTTGTTCTTATGTCACTGGTGACGTAAAGTGATAATTCCCCATCTTATCTTGGAACCGTGGGGATTGATTTGTTGCATTGGGGAATTGGATTCTGTATTTTTATAGAGTGCTTCTAGCGTTATTTTATTCTCGTGCGTAGATATTAGGTCATGATTCAAGGAGGGAGTTAAGTTGCACAAATTTCCAGTTATAAAAAAAAGTTGAACAGATGTTTTTCTTAAAAATTTTCCATAAATTTGCTAAAAAAGTTTTTTTTATAAAAAATAATTTTAATTAAGTTGGAATACCAAGGTTAGTTGAATTAAACATTTAGAAATCAATATTTATGTATCTTAAGTAAAATCTTTCTAAAAGTAAAAAATTAGGAATGTAAAATATAAATGAAAGCTTTTGTGTTAATTGTATAGTATAAGGAATGAAATTGTTACAATATCATTTTACTTAAGAATCATTAACTTTCTTCAATTAATAATATAGTAGTATTATTTTTATAACGTATATTTTGTAATGCAAACTTAATAAAGAATCTTTTTCCAGTTCTTAGGTTTACACTCACTCAATTTTTTAAATAAAATAGTAATTTATTTGTTTACATAAAATTAATTACTTTTTTATCAACTTTCGAACTCCATCCTTAAGCCGCATAGATCTTTTCTAATAATTGGTTAAAAAATCATACTCCTATTGTGATTAGTTTTTCTTTTAGACCGAAAAAATCGAAAAAGTGTCAAAATTTTCGAAAATTTAAAAATTAATTAGTCTAAAGCAAATTCGAAATTTGAAAAAAGGGCGACGTAGTGTACATCTTCATACATCAGAGTGTGTGACTGCAAAAAATCATAGTTCTGCTGCGAATAGTTTTTGCTGAACTCGATTACGCGGCGAAAAAGCAAAAACTTCAACTTTGACCTTAAAAATACCCCAGAACTAATAGTCACAACAATTAGCTTTCCATTCGAGAATGTTTTCCAAACATTTTTCTACAAACATTTCAAATATCATAAATTTCTGTCAAGTACGTTTTTCATTGTGAGAGGTCAAAGAGTTGAAAAATAAAAATTGCTGAAACAGCGGCGGCGGCGGTGACTGTTACTTTTTTTTTTAATATAGAGAGACTTAATCATATAAATTTTGGTTCTAGGTTGGTATAAATAGTGTGATTGTATAAGGACTAAATTTATACATGCGGCCGATTAAATTTATAAATATTTTAGTACTTATTTGAATGAATACCGGCTACACTTTAAAGGAAAAAAGGTGTATTATAATTATTCTATTAAGAGATTTACAATTATTCGATTTATTAAAAAAGCTCAGTTATTAATGATTAAGTTATTCATTATTAATGATTAAGTTATTCATTATTAATGATTAAGTTATTCATTTATTAATGATTAAGTTATTATAATGATCGTAAAAATGAAATGAAAACGATCAATAAATGAAATTGACCCCCTAGAAAAGTGAAATAAACCGTTTTCTTCTTACATACTTTAATTTTTGTGTACTTTATTACCTGACCTTTCTGAATAAATATTTACTTATTGATATAATATTTTTTGGGCATTCAATGGACCTATTTATATGTGTAAACATGAAACTTCTTTAATTGGAACATTAAGTAATTCAAAGTTTTTAGAATCCCATACCCTTTATTTTAGAATTATCCAATTTGAACTGTATCTAACTCTTTAAGATGTCAATTCAACTATTTTTTGGTAAAATTAGTAATAATGAAAAGCGAAAATATCTATATTTTTATTACTTCCAGTCCTTCTCATATTTATGAACGTTAAGCAAACTCATGTGATCCTAAACATAAATTATTAAGAAGCAACTTAACACACAAAAGAAACATTACACTATGCCTTCTTTTTGTTTGAGGATGAAAACTGTTATGGAGGAACTGGAAAGAGTATCCTCAATGGGGAAAATGAACCCCAGTTGATGTTGGTTGTTTTTGAAGGGTATTTTGTTCTACGTCGTAGTGAACTTTTTAACATTATTTACTTTTACTGTCCTTTCTACGCACGAAACAAAAAACACATAAAAAATGGAAGAAAGATACATCCTTGGGAGAATAGTTTGTTTTTCTCCCAAAGAAGCAAACCAAACATTTTAGTTAAGATTTACGTCTACTTTCTAGAACGCCACCCTTGTTTGCTGCTTTTAACTTTTTTATGAAATGGTCAATCTCTTAATTAAAGAGAAAGGGTTTCAGAGTGATCTCGTAGTCGTAGTTTATGTGAGGTCAGCAGGTTTTACCCGGTTATCTAGAACTTCTCAACTTTTGAACGCTGGATATTTGAACTCATAAAGTGCCTTTTGGTAAATCCTTTTTATGAGGTGCCATTTTTTATGTAGTTCTGGTATTACCTAACAATGAAGCTTAGAGTAAAGGTTTTTTCTTGAAGTTAACGAAGAGTTACAGCATATAATTACGCAAGTGTATCAATAAAATAATTTTGAAGGTCAAGCTGTTCGATATTAAGAAAGTAAATTTATTTCAGCAATTTTTTCCAACTTAAGATGTGTTTCGAAATTTCTCTCGAGGTATTTTACAACAAAAAGGTCAATTGAGTTTCTAACAACGTATTTTTTTTTATCCAGTTAGCAATTAAAAATATTGATTTTTTAACTTTTTAATCTTACATTTTTTCTCTGGAAGGTTAAAATAAAATTAACTTCTCTGAAATAACCTTAATTACACTTTATTGTTTACATCTTTTGTATTTTAAACTATTCAAACACTACTTCAATTTACAGAGTTAGAAACAGATACACAAATATAATGCAAATTTTAACTTTTTATTAACAAACGTATTAGATTTACTTGTCTTAAACTGTGAAATCCGTTCTTGACGGACAAGCGTTTTTCTGACTAACGTTACAACTTGAATTATTTTCCAAATTTGTGTTCAGAAATAAGAGATTGGAGGTTTTTTTTATAAATAAAATAAATTTTAAATGGTTTGTAAAAATTTAAACCCGTTTATTCTACATAAATTAAATTAAATGTACCGATGTTTAGAGGAAGAAAAGGACTTGACAGAATAATATTTTTACCCTAAATAATCCTTAATGAAATACCAAAAGTTTACTCTGTAAAAAGATGCATAGTTATTTCCAAAATAAACAAATCCTTAACTTACCTAAGTAAACAAACAATAAAGAAAACAAACCATTTCACAGCACAAACATTTTATTGTAAAAATATCTAAACAATAAATACAATTCTAGGAATGCCACAGTTAAATGCTTCCTTATTTAGAGATTTGTACAAATCAAATGATATGCGTTGTATAAAATAAAATAAAACTGGATGTAGTGAAAACTATGTACAAAAATCACAGGCCCAGCCTATGCCTCGAAGAATACAATGAAAAGATAATGATGTATTAGATATTTTATTTTTACCGCTTTTTCTTCAATCCCAGCAACTGTTGAAGGGCCTTAGCATTGAAAATTCCGTTGCTATGAAGAGAAAAATTAAATTTAATTCCTTAAGATACACAAAGCACTTCATACTTAAGTAAAGCACTTAATGTTATACTATTTATCCTAACATCTTTATTTGGATTTGAACGTTAATATTCTTCTGTATGAACTCGTTTCATTATTTATTGTGTTAAAATGGCTCCAAGTCTCTTTGTTCTCCCTTATTTTTCAGTTTCTTGATTTTGATCTTGATTTATCAGTTGTCAGTTGCGGGTTTATTATTGCTTTTACATTAAATTTATTCCAACTAAAAAAATTGTTAAACATGTTGGAATTACCTCCCTCAGGTAGTTTGAGTACAAATGAATCCATTGAAAAGTGGGGCCAGAGGAGATTCATACTGACTTCCTGAGTATTTACAAATCCTATTTCACCGTCGAAAGAGAAAAACATCATTTAAAAATTTTATATTAATTAATTAACTGATTCAAAAGTTAATCGACTAATGTTTTTTTATTGAATTTAAAATAGTTCTTTTTCTCTATTATTTTTCTTCTCAAATATTGTTTATGTGAAGTAATTAAGATTTTCATATGAATTTAGTTAAATTATCCCATTTTGACCTTTTGTTAAAATTTCACTTTTCATAACTTTAATATCACCTATGATATTGATCTTTCCTTTTAAGAAAAATATGCATTCTAAACAGTACTATATAAAATTTTGAGTTTGACAGTTTTAATGGTTCTTCACATAATAATAATATCAAAATTTCAGTTAGTTCTTCTTCTACTATATCAAATCAACACATCTAACATAGAGTTCAAAAGTAAGAAGATAAGCAAGGAAACCAGTAGAGACGTCTTAAATCAATTGAGTTAGTAATAATAACTAGTATGGCTATATTTCTGTGCACTTCATGATTAATGATCTACTTAGTTAACTTTGCATGCATTACAATCTAGATGTTATCACACAATCTATTTCTGTAGTCATCAGCGGACATCCTGGTGTCTCACTGTGAAATTAGCATTTTTGAGGACATTCTTAGATCCTTGTATAGAATTGGTTCTATTTCTTTTATAATTTTTTATGCGGAAAATGAACAACTGCAAATGTTATGCAAACTGTTTGTTATCCCGAATTCTTGAAATTCGTTTAAAAACAATTGTGTTGGCCCAGTGGCCTTCGCCCTCCCACGCCACAGCCCGGGGTTTAAATCCCGGTCTGTGGGCAAGGCAAACCCAGCCCTTCATCCCTCTGGGGTATAAAATGAGCACCAAGTTAACTTGGGGAAATCAAGAGGGGTTAACGAAAGCCACTCAACTGACCGTGACTTTCAGTCACACGTTCTATAACAGTTCTACTCATGGCCTAACCCAGTGAGGCTGGTTGTACTGGACTTTGAAGGTCCAACGACCTAGGTTCAAGTATTCCCCTTGATTTAAAAACTACTTGCATTTATCCAATCATACCATTTCGGGTTAGGAAAAGAAGAAAAAACCGAATACACATTTTCCTCTGTTGCAAGACCAACAAATAAATATAAATCCCAATCCATTACAACCAAATGAATTTTGACTGATTATCTCATGCCATGGAAGAACATGTCTAAATACCACCACTTTTTATTTTACGCAAGACCGTTTTACAATTTCTCACATCCTGGTTAGACAAATGGTTTTAGGGATCATCAGAAACCTGCTCCTTAATCCACAGAATTAGTAAAAATGCATGCTTCAGGTATTGCTCCACTTGAGTCACCGGAATGTGGACGAAATTTTTACTTCTTTTCGACAAAGTGATGAAAGTTGAAGGACGGACGAACATGGAGGTTGATTTAAGGATGAGGAAGTAAAATCTTCCCTTTGCTAATAAATTTCTGTGTAAAATACTGCTTTGTCTACCACAAGTTGAGATTCCACCAATCTGTTTGGCTGTGGTGGTTGCTATAGTAAGAGCCTATTTTAAATAGGGATTAAGCGTGTTATGAAATGGCAGGATTTCAGCCGATGGAGGATTATACGGATACTACGGCACGTTATTCTTCTTCTCGGATTTGAAGCAGTTGCACCCATTACCTTATTGTTGATTTAATTTTGCCTAAAAATGTCTTTCCATTTGTTTAAATAATTACTTTCATAGCCTGTGACAAGAGATGCCCTTTCGTTTTTATAAAAAAGTGAATTTTTGAAATCGCAAGCGCGAAAAGTCGTTTACGATGTAACGGATTTTTAGTGAAGATTCATGGAAATATTTAGACTTAAAGCCAGCAAATCGTTTGCTTTTGACATTTATTATATAAAACAAATAGAAAAGATTAATCTTAGTTAAGGTCTAATCCAATCCAATCTTAATTACTCAGTGTGAAGGCTTACTATCATACTATTAACAGGATGATTCAGCACCTTAAAAACACCCTTATCACTTTTCCGACCTTGCATTGCTAGTATTTCCGAATCGTCTAGTTGTCATTCTAGTATTTTTATTTCTAGGTTTTAGTACCCCTGTATATAATAATATGAAATGGTTTTTCACTTGATTAATTATTTAAGTAATTACAAAATAATAATAATAAATATGGCCAAAATCACCATCAAGGTGCTCAGTAAGCCTAAGTTGATGCATCTATCTTTTGTTAGCAACCTGTCAAAAATGTCGACAGACTGTTGAAAGCAGTACATATTTTGAGGATTTAAGTTTTTTATAGATTGAATTGGGATATTTCTGAGTTGGGGGTTAAAACCCATTCCTTACATCCCCTAGGCTTATTACTTTGATATTTTTGGTAATAAGTTTTCAAGTGAAAAAAGGGGGAATAATGGTCTTACAGTCTTACATATGAATTTTGGAAATTTGACACCTAAAATTAATGAAATAAAAAACTTTTTTTTAAAACGGAATAAGTCAAAAGCGTAAACGGAAAATTTTTGAGTTTCGGGGAGGGGGATATATCCCCAAATCCTTCCCTCTATCTACGCCCCTGGGAAATTTCATTGAAAAACGGTTTATATATTCCTCACGAACAGACAGACAGGAGGACAGACAAGAAAGAAAACGAGCTAATAAAAACGTGTAATAAAAATTAGAACATTTGGGATGTCAGGTGTCACTCGTAGTGTGGTGTAACGCCTCTTGAATAGCAAATAGTTTTCAGGGAAGACCAGTACATAAACTGTCATTAAAATTTCGAAAAGGCAATATTAACTCTAACCCCCCCCTTGGATACGGCTCTGAAGAGGTTGAAATCAAACTACTACTAGTGTTTCCAAGTGTTTAGACTTTTCAATTCAGGGTTATCGGAAATCATCGTCGATTTTTCTAATAGATTTTCCGAACTTGAGTGAGAACGGCCTCACTGTAACCTTCACCGGAAGATCCTTCCTCATCTTCGCAGAATACTGTGGACAGTGGCATCCTTTGTCCCCTTCCATCCATCTCCCCTAAAAAAGGGCAACCGGAGAAGAATTAAATTTTATGTTTCGAACCCGTTCAAGAACCTTCTTTTCCCAGCACGTAGACCGGCTTTTTTCAACGCTCGTGGACACAGGGAATAATAAACAACGCCTGTAAACACTTCTAATCAGGCGAAGAAAAAATTAATGATGAGACAGTAGCGTTGACGTCATAAAAAAAGATCTCATGTGGCATAGATAAGTCAACTCAATTATTCCTTGAGCTGAGGATGAGCTCCGGAATTAATTGTTCGCCCGACACCACGCCCCGATGGTCACGTACGCCATTTTGGCGGGAAAATTCGGACGGTTTTACGGGTGTTGCCAAATGGTGGTGATGAAATTTTGAGCTCGAGGCGTTGGTTTTCTTTTTCAAATTTATCGTGAGGGTTTTTTTTTGTTGCTATGGGAGTTGTAGAGTAGGGAATAATTTTCCCTGTGATATATGGGGACATGTTGGATGATATCAGGGTTTTTATTTTCGTTTCTTAAAATTTATTAAAATGATGAAGCAGTGAATGCTTGAAGAAAGTAGGTAAAGTAGTTGTAAAAACATGTCATTAAAAGCATATTTGATTATACCATTTGAGATTTAATTAATTGTAACCTTATATACATAAATTTTAAATAAATATTTTGTCCAAATTTCATGTATTTTTTCCATTCTTTTGAAGGTTCAGTAAAATATTTCTATTATAATTTTATAATTATGAAGCTAATCAATTTTAAATTGATGTTTAAGTTGGGCAAAAGGAAAAGAGCTTCCAAATTAAAAACTTCATATAATTCAACCAAAATTCGAAACATAAGAATCAGTTAAAATCTTCTCATTTAATGGAAACTGTTATGCAAAACATTGAGATAAAATTTACGCAGTTGTATTTTTTTTTAGAGATAAACAGGAAAAACTTGGTTGATTTAGGAAGTTAGGGAATTTCTTAACTGGGTTATCTTTGATCTATTCCTCTTTTTTAAACTTAATTCACATTTTAAAATTTTCAATATTTAGCAAATGGTATTGATTTTACTTTAGAGAACATGTGTTTTCATGTTTAAGCAGAATAGTGTTGGAAAAGTTGAAACACTGTCTATCAAAAGTTTTTTAAGGAATTTTGCCTTTAAAAAATATGTCGTGGAAGTAGTTTTAATTCCCTTTTAAAAGCTACACGTTCTTACAAACTACCTTCTAAGTTTATCCATAAAATCGCTCTCACGTCAGCCCTTTGTCTTCTCGGCACATTCTGCAATCTCTAAGATTTTTCTGTGGGGAGGCTGGAGCTGACCCACTGTTGTTCATAGATTCTGTTAAGATACATGGCCTCATGGATCTGGTCCATCATAAGGTCTGTTTTTTTTTTGTGGTTTTATTACGATGCTTATTGATCATATCGTTTTGGGGTGATTTTTTTTTTAAACAGAGTTTTCTCAAAAACAATTAAACAAATTTTATAAAAAATTGAGATAAAATAAAAAACATTGGTTTGAAATCATTTCAAAGTATCTTATATCAAATTTTATAAAAAGTATTTCATTCATAAAATGAACTACGACTGACATAACATATTGTTTAACCATAAAAACTTGATTCCTTTAACCTTGATATTAGACTTCTGTATCAATGGGTAAATGTACTCTACTATTGACTTTAGAGCTACCCTTTAATGCAAATACACACGTCTGTTCCGCGAAATTGATGACAAAGAGAACTATTGAATATCGTTGAAATAAAATCAAAAAGCCACTGATGAAATGCTCTAGTGCCCTCAGGTTTTAGATAAAGACTCGGGTATCAGTATTACGCAATTATTTTTCTGATATTTTTCGAATAAATATAATATGACTACTTTAAAGTTAGTCTGGAACCGTCTATACGTTTTGCATTTAATACGTATCTCAACCAAATTTCAATTTCATTTTAGATTTTGATATTTTAAGTTAGAAATGGAAACCAAATATAATTATTCCAAAAAATGTCGCTGTTATAAAAATTTAAATAGAAAATTTATGTTTAAATGAAATTTTACCAAAATTTTAGAAAAAGTTTAAATTTTCACTAATTTTTTTCTAATGGATTACACGGTCAAATATAATTAGTTTACTTATTCGGTTCAGAATGTAACTGAAAAATTTAAACTCTTAACTCTTCATTTAAACTTCCTACCACTTCTGACCTATCTACATTGAATGAAATGAAGGAAATCGAAAAAAAAAGTATGTTTACAAAATTAAGGTATAAATTTTTGGAGTCTTAATTTCTTAAATAAACACTAATGGTTAATTTAATTAATTGAATTGAGTGTTGAATAAATACGAGAATCTCCCATAGATTTTTAGTTTTCAAAAATTAGAGCCATTTCAATTTTAATAAATATGGACTTAAGAATTTGTTTTTCTTTACAATTTAAATTCTAGCTTACGTTTCATAAATTACACTGCTAGCGTGTCGGTTATTTTAGAAGGTTCATAAATAATCTGATTCAACTGCGTAAATGAGAAGGTATTTTTTTTTCGATCATAGAATGTCATCATTGAATCTTTTTAACCCTTTCAATCCTAAGCCACCCGAGATTGCTATTGAATTCTATAGAAAATTTGGGGCGTCTAGGATTGGAAGGGATGCTTAGTTTTTCTCACGAAGCAGAATCTATTTTATAATGAGTTAGCAATTTTAAAAAAATCTTACCCTGCCATGTTCGTAAAGGGATCTCCAGAAGGTCCAGCTCCTGAGTAGGTCTGATAAGGAGGAGGATACATCATGGGAGGTGGTGCACCATAGGAGGGGTACGGCGCAGCAGCGGCCATCATGGGGTACCCGTACGACGCCGTTGCGTAAGGCATGGGCGGTGGAGGCACAGGGGGCGGCATCATCTGTTGAGGGGGTCCAGGATGAGGAGGATACATCATACTAGTGCTGGTACTGGCAGCATAGGGGTTGATGGGACCGTACAGGTTGTATGGGGGAGGCGGTTGGAGTTGATGGGGTGGGGGCATTGGGGGAGGGGGACCTTGCCCCCTCACCACCGCGACGGCTGAGATGAGAAGTAATCCTGCTAGAACTTGCATTGTGAGAGATATGCTCGTTTTCGTGGATAGATGCTAGTTTATATATGGTGGCTTGGGAATTAGTATATCCCAGTTATGCAAGCGTAACGGAGGAGGAGGATTTGGGTTGGAGGTTTTGTGTTTACGAGAAGGGGAAAGGAGGTCAGAACAAAGGGGAAGAAGATGCGCTTTTTTCGGATGACTCTTTTTTTGATTTCTTGTATGTTGTCAAGGTCTTTTTGGTTTGGGGGTTATTATGTGGGGAAATTGGAGGTGACGGAAGAGCTCTATTTTGGGTTGGAAATTTTTTGTGTTCTGTGGTTTGTTCGATTTGGTTTTTGGATGGAAGGAGTTTGGATTCTTTTTGGTTACCTCATTTGTGCCGTTCATGTGTTAAAATGCCTTTTTTATGTTGAAAGTGGTAGCACACGAGGGAGTGTTAATAAGGTGTATTAAAAGAAGAATGAGACGATATTACGAAAAGAATCGAAGCAGTTCATTGATGTTGCCTGTCAATTCCATTTTCATTCTACATGGATATCGACTTTTTGTTTTGATGAAAACTTATTGCCCAAGTTAAAATCCTATCTAAAGAAACTTTTCTGTTCATGTTTTTTGTAAGCATTTGCTTTTGACCTATAATTTAAAAAGTAAAGTTTTCTGGTATTTGATATATAGTCAAAATGTGAAATTTTTCTAACGGCATGGCATTCAGTTTTTAAAAGGAGGGTTTCAATTAAAGATGGGATGATCAGTAAAACAAATAGGACTAATGACTGAATTACAAATTAATAACTTTAGGAAAGACGCCTGAATGTAATTAATTACGCATAACTCAAAGGAGTCAAAGTATAATAAAGTGTGTAGTTACACAATTAGAGTTACAAACATAATTTATGTTTAACAACTTTGTTAAATTAAATTAAAGTTTAAATACAACAACAGCTGTTTAAAAATGCCATATAGTGTGGAAAAACTTAAATTAAAAAGGAATAGATAATATAAATAACCTATCCTTTTGAATTGGTTATTTTTAGTAAGTCTGAATTAGTTATCTATAAACACCTAGATAAGTGAGTTTACTATACTCTCAAAATTGTTTTAAGTATTGTTTACAAGTTTTTGGATTTTCATGAACAAAATACTTGTACTATCCGCTTCCATTCCCAGAATTGCGAAACAAATACCTACTCTTTTCAGATAGTATACTCTGAAGCATAGCTGATGTAGCAATTTTTTACGTAGTTGTTATTCAAAATAGTAGCGAACACTTGTTTTATCAATAAATAAAAATGATAATGTATGGTAGCTGCATTGTAATGTGTTGTAGTGACTTTAGTAAAAGAATATTTTCAAAATTATTTATAAAATTCGGTATGGAAATATTTATGTCAATATAAAAATATGATTCTTTTATTTAACCCATGTATATATAGTGCTTTTCAATCACGATTTGCGTACCGAGACTCCTCCTAGCAACCCAACAGGCTTTGTGTTTACAGATTTCTCCTTCCGCATTTGTGACGTATCGCTGTCGAGTATAGAAGAATTTTATTTAATTTATGCATCACTATCTATTTTAAACCCTTTTGTTAGGTTTCGGAGACGACCACTAGATGGCGCTCCCATTCACTAGATGGCGCTCCTCTTATCCAAACACAGGGGGTCTGGGGGAGCAGGTTTGGACCGGTCGAGATTGGCTTGGGACGTAGTGGAGGGAGTGTGGCTTTGGATTTGGGAGAGAGAGGTGTGTTTTTGTGGCTTGTATTTTAGTGGCTTTGCTTTGGTGAATAGTAACGGAAATTGTGTAGTGAAATCTAATGTAAAGAACATCTAGACAAGAATAAACCACTTATATTAATGAAAAGTGTCAGTATTCATCTTGAGTGAATTTACAGTGAGCAGTGATTGGATGTCCCTAGATTGAGGTAAGTGGCCAACATTTGTGGTTAATTTTATGTTCTGTCTCCATTTGTAAACCCCTTTTTGGTTTCCGCTGCGGCACCCCTAACTATCCCCCCTTTTTTATTGTGTACAATTACATAATTGGCGAGCCAGCCAGGATTTCGATCCCTGGAATTCTTTTCGATAGTTAGGGTTAACGTAACACGTGTCGTGGCGATGGAGACGGAGCAGCTTAGGCGCAGGAGTGAACGAAGAAGTTTTAAAGATGCTTTTGATAATCTAGTAAGGGAATTAGTGAAAGATAATCCTGATAGAAGTAGTTTAAGTACAGGTATAGAAAATTTGAAAGATCGTATGGGACGGATTAGGGAGGCTGACGACAAGATATTGGATCTTATGTTAGAGGAGAAGGCAACGGATGAGGATTTAGACAGAGAATGTGATGAAAGTCACGAATTTAGAGCTAAATTTTGTTATATTAAGTTTATGGTGAAGGATATTGTAGAAGGGGAAACAGTGTGCGGTATAGTGGTAACACGACTTACCAACTTAACGAGACGAAAGTCGCGTGGACGTGGACAGATAGCGCGGACATTAGGGTTAGGAAAGAGAATTTGCCTACGGCCGCGGGGTTGTTTGAGGGGGATGGCGTTAGGAACATCACTCCTGCGTCTGCGATGTTGGCCACGAGTCTTCACATTAGGGAGGGATCCGTGACAGAGACGGATCTGTGCGGGCTCGGGACGATAGGCCTTCAGGACACAGGGGCCGACGCCACTCAGACGATGGAAATAAGTGAGGCATGCGAGGACGGCCTGACGGACGGAGTGACAGAAGGGGTTTCTCCTCAGGCCCTATTGGTGAGAGAGGCATTTCTGCCGCACCACCCCGTGATGGAGCCGGACATTTTGACCAAGAGAGTCGGGCCAGTGGTCAACGTGTTGGGCGGACCTCAAGAGTCCCCTTCCCTGAACGGCTGCTCGAGAGATGGGCCTGACATCATCGAGAAAGCACCGGCGGTGCGACGGGGGCTCCGAGATGACCACAGAGCAGTCGTAACGGACATTAAACGGGCCTTCCTGCAAATGGCCCTGAAGGATGCTGGCCACCTCCACTGCTTTCGGTGGTGGGAGGAAGGGACGCCTCGAAAGAAACTGAACGGAGAGACCATGGAGCTGGAAGATGGAGCGGTGTACTGGGATACGGGCCAAGACACGTACAGAACTGTACTAATTTTGAAATTAGAACACTGTGGAGAGGTGTTCGTGCAAGTGATGGGAGCACATACCTAATTTTGTGTTTCTTTGTATGAATTTAGTGTATAAGTGTAATTAGTGTTTTTTTCCCATTTTATGTTATTGAAATGTAAGGTCTTTTGTGTGATTTGAGATATGTCGCATAATATTACAGATGGGTTTTTGGTCAGGTTATTTGGGTATAGCAATTTTGTATTTTTTACCAGTTTTCATATTGCCATGTTGGAATGTTTGTATTGTGCCATTTTGAAATGTTTGTATTTTGCCAATTTGGAATGTGTATTTTGCCATTTTTGGAGTGTCCGTATTTTGCCATTTTGGAATTTGTATTGTGCCATTTTGGAATAATGTGTTTTTGTCATTTTTATGATAGTGTGTGTAGATTAGTGTTTAATTTGTCCCTTGGTCCCCAAATTAAAGGTGGGAGGATGTTAGGTTTCGGAGACGACCACTAGATGGCGCTCCCATTCACTAGATGGCGCTCCTCTTATCCAAACACAGGGGGTCTGGGGGAGCAGGTTTGGACCGGTCGAGATTGGCTTGGGACGTAGTGGAGGGAGTGTGGCTTTGGATTTGGGAGAGAGAGGTGTGTTTTTGTGGCTTGTATTTTAGTGGCTTTGCTTTGGTGAATAGTAACGGAAATTGTGTAGTGAAATCTAATGTAAAGAACATCTAGACAAGAATAAACCACTTATATTAATGAAAAGTGTCAGTATTCATCTTGAGTGAATTTACAGTGAGCAGTGATTGGATGTCCCTAGATTGAGGTAAGTGGCCAACATTTGTGGTTAATTTTATGTTCTGTCTCCATTTGTAAACCCCTTTTTGGTTTCCGCTGCGGCACCCCTAACTATCCCCCCTTTTTTATTGTGTACAATTACACCTTTCATTTTGATATATGAAAAGAACTGAAATTGTTATTTTAACTTTAATTTCTTTTTGGTTCTAGTATTTTCTTTTTTGAAAATACTTGATTATGTGACATTAAAATGCTGGGTTGTTTGAAATAGCGAAGATGAACTTATAAGACTTCAATAAAAATCCTTTTGCCTTAGTTTTTGCTTCGTACTAATAACATTTTTAATATTATAATAATTAAATACTTAATTTTAATGTTTTAAAAGTGTATAATTTAAAAAATGAAAAGGGCACCAGAATTTGATAGTTTGTGACATGAGGTAGAGAGGGGTTTAAATCTATTAAAAATTGTGTCACATAATTTTTATAATCTATACGCTTTATCAAATCGATAATTACTTTGAGAATTGTCATTTTGTTTTTAATACATTTTCTGCTTCAATCTTCTCTTGAATATCCTAACAAAATTTTAAGAACAGTGTTTCCCTAACTTTTTCTTTCATTTATTTTCTTACATATTTTATTTATCTTGACTCAAATTTCTATAACTATTGCTAGACAAGTATAACAATACCTAAAAATCCTTAAATATATTGTTTATCTATCACTAACTCAAACCAACGCGTCCTCAAACGCTTTCATCAATAAACAAAACACAGTGCAATTACAAACACCCCATTACTTTCCTCTTTAGAGAATTATCATCTTTGAATCTCACTCAACTTTCAATATCCTAAACAACCCAAAAACGGATCCAAACAAACACCAAACAAAAATCCAAGATTGACCCTATTAGACAACACATAGAAGTCCCCTCTTCAGTTTCTCCTATTAAGGCCAACTCCCGCGGGGTATCCCTTTTCTGCGAATGGAAGAAATTATTGATATCGAAATGAGCGGATCGCCGGTGGACCAGAACAATGGGATGGCTCACTATAAAAGCGTAGGAGGAGTATGAACTAGACCGTGCATCGGGGAAACCCCAGCGTGGTGAAATGCAAAAAGAGATTTTAGAAAAACGGAAGTTTATTATTTACATTGAAGGTGTTTTTTTTTCCAATAGTTGACCCTCTACCCCTTGGAGAGATTTAGTGAGATGAGGTGTAACCCATTCCCTGCTTCTAACGGGATACTTACCCCATACTTTATAAATGGATCAAATTTATTTTATAAATTTATGTTGTTTTTTTGCTGCAACAGCAAAAATAACTTTTTATTTGCTATGTTTTAAAAATATTATTGCGCTAATTCGAAAAAGAAAACTGCATTAAATGAAGAATATCTTTCTGTTGCTCTTGTAATTCGATCTGATCACTTTTCGTTTACACCGGTGTTTATAATAGGATACAATTATAGAGCATTTTCAATCACATGACTCGGACCTAACAACGGCCTTAGCAACAGAAATGTTACAGTTTTTTGCCCTACAGAGGTTAACAGTTACAGAAAATGACTGGCCGTGGAATTCTTCCATTGGAGCATTTGCAATCACGTGACCCCATACTTAAAAATCGCCTTAGCAACAGATAAACAACGGCCTTAGCAACAGTTAAAAGCCCTACAGAAGGTACACAGTTAAAAGAAAATAACCGGTTGTGACGTCACCTGAAAACACTCTATTTTAAGTTTCCTTAACTCAACTGGAGCCGGAGTAACTAGTTAACTATAATAGGAATAACTGGTTAACTAGGAACTGGAGGTATGAAACGCATCTCAGGTCAGATGATCAAAGTAGGATAAAAACAAGTAATTTACATTGCTCATAATGAATGAAAATCTATTTAAAAAAAAAAGTAAATTGTGTTTATGCTTAAAAAAGTAAAGAAAAATACCCATTGTAACCTATTGTAAATCCCCATCAGAGCAGTTCTAGATATCGCCACCGTCTGAGAGATTCAATATGCCATCTATTACTTCTCTCTCTCTCCACATATCAAACTCCATATATCCCTATAAATACAGAACGGGGGGTTCTGGCATAACCCCGTTCGGAATATGGAGCGAAGAAGGGACGTTAATAGAGCGCTCTCTTGATTGGGATGTTTTTTCGTAATTGACGTTGCGTGTGTGCGTTTGGTGATCATCGCACGGAGTCCAAATGAAGCTTCGGTGTGACGGACGACGGCTATATTTAGTGGTCAAACCAATGGATGATTCTAACTGCTTATTTGGGGCGACTTGTTGTGGCTTGTCGTGTTGGTGGATATTGCCTTAAATAACTTCCCTAACACTATTTAAAAAAAAATAGTATACCTGTTATTTTAATCATCTGCTTTAGAGTACCCAGAAAATATTTTAGACGGGGATATGGGATTGTTTCAGTCGTTTTCTATGATCAAAAGAAGAAAATGAAAATGGGAAAATAGAAGGGTGGGATATTACCCTAAATACCCCCTGGGTACGCTGGGTTTCCTCTAATGGGAAAAACATGGGCCAGTTGAAATTATGATGAAATATTAAATATTTCGTTCATAATAATTTTATCACCTAAATTTATATAAATAAATACCTTACCGTCTCCAAAGTCTATTCCAAACCAAAACTTTCCTTCCGCACTTTCAGTCTCGATTAATCTTTATCAATTTTGCAACAATTATAGACCCAGTAATACATTGCTGTTGTTTCTCATACCCTGATGGTGTAAGAAAGCCTAAACCAGGTCCAAGAAAGCAACCCGTAAGATCAATTCTCCGACATCATCCTGCTCCGGTATTGGGCAGGAGCAACTAGCAAATTCCCTCACCCCCTGGTAAATTCAATGAGCGGATCGGATGTGCTCGGGTCCTAAAGACCCCCTACATAATGAATAGTCTATTGCAACTTTGTCTTGAAGTACTAGATTTGATATAGCGTAGTTAGGATTAATTTTAAAATATAATATTAAAATAATAATCGTGAATAATTCTTTGAAATAAGGAAAAGATTTGTTCTAAACTGTAAAGGACCTGATGGGACAATACAGGGGGGCATGAGAAAGTAAAAGAAAGTAGCAATGTGACCCTTTAGTTAAAATCTTGACCCCCTACTTTAGACCAAAACTCATGATTTGCTATCATACACCTCCCTTTCCCATGCTGCAGGTTGGATTGTGCCATTTTAGGGACCCTCTTCCCCAATAAATTCAGCATTCTTCTGATGTCTTTTTAAATCAAAAATTTAGAAAAAGATACCCCTCCTAGAAGAAATATTACCAAACATTCCTTTCACCCACTTCCAATTGAACTATTTAACAATGTATTTCAGCAAGTAACAGTAGTACTAATAAGAGAGCGTGTTTCTTAAAATATCGTTGAACTTTTAAGGAGAGAAATATCCTCTCTGTATAAAAAAAAATTTCCTACTCAGACCTAGGGGTCTATAAGACTTGACCCATCATTACTTATAGCTTGTGTCAATGCCGAGTGGCTAGCCCGATGCTTTACCCTCAGTTGGTTCCCCAAGTGAACTTGGTGCTTATTGTATCAACCCCAAAGGGATGAACGGCTGAGTAGACCGACGACCCAAGCAGAAGTAGCAAGGCATCGAACCTGGGTCGGTAATGCTCGTAGCCAGACACTCTGATCTCTGCACCACCACATTTCCGCATACCACATATCCGCATTATCTGCACCAACGCCTCTCTTCTATATCGGTATTATAAATAATTACATTATTGATCATAAATGATTTCATTATATCACTGCTAAATATTCTCGAAGATAAATTAATACAGTGTAAGAAAATACACAAGTATTAACTTCCTAATACAAAATCAAAATCGTTATTAAGGCCCTTTTTAACTGATAAATTTATAAACATAATTCACCATTCATTAAGCACATAAAATTATAATATTTAAAGATAAATCTATCATAAAAATGTGTGGGAATAAGACAAATTTTAAACAGACAAAACGTTTTTTTATTATTATTTTGTACCCGAACTATTTACAACATGAAAATATATCACAATCTTTCATCCAGTGTTAGAACATGCAGAGGAACTATTTACAAAAGAGATTGTTAATCTATAGAGATTCCACAAAAGCCGGCAGATTCCCTCTGTTTCCATCAGGTGTCGCCCATATAGAGAAGAGTGCAGAGCTGTATGTACAAGCGGGGGACGGAATTTGTTCGATGTTAGTTCGACTTAGATGACCAGAGTTTATCGTTTGCCGAATCCTTGGAGAAGGGATTGCAGACCGCCTCCTCTTAGAGAGCTATAAAATAATAAAAAAAGTTTAAAAATTTAAAAAAATAAAACTAATTACTAAACTATTTACTCAAATTTATACAGATTGTATAAGATTAAGGGGTTAAGGTAATGTTAAATAATGTTTCCAATGAGCAATCACGTGTTACATACACTGTAAAAACAATCCCGTAAAATTTACGGTTTTAAACTGGCAGCTAGGTTGGTTGTGGAAAACCGTAAAAATTACCAAGTAAATCCGCAAAAGCAACAGTGTTTTACCTTGTAATCGAAAAAAAAACAGGGTTTAAAATGTTAAAACATCGTCCTTTTTACGGTTTTGCACAACCAACCCAGCTACCACTTTAAAACCGTAAATTTTACGGGAATTTTTTACAGTGTACGCATATTCCTTATAATTTTTCAACCTGTCTCCCATTTGTCAGTAAAAGGATATCTCAAACACCCCTTTTATCATTACGTAAGTCCTACTGATCAACCCTCCCCTCCATTATATTTTGTGCAAAACTTTTAATACCAAAAGTTTTTTTTTTTTCAACGAAAGACGTATTTTTAGACTCAAGGAACAATACTCATATAGGGTTATGCAAACATATTTCAACATGACTTACAGATTTATCTACTTCTTGCTACTGCTATTAAAACAATTCGTTTTTCTTATATTTTAAATAATCAATTAGTACCTATACTTAATACAGTGAACGCAACAAAGTGGAAAAAATCTGAAAAAATCCACCCACGACCAGAATAATTTGAAATATGCATAAAGCGTATCCAATAAAATTACATCGCCCAATACCAAAAAGGTTAAAAAATAAACTATGTAGTTGACGAAGAAATCTCTGTAATACCCACAGTAATTAAAAAGCGCATATTATACACCTAACAAAAATAGCTCTATACTCGACCACAACGTTTCCTGACCCTATGACGTCACTAACAAGCAAAGTAGTTCCCATAGCGGTGTCTGAATTTTGAGTGAAATTAAGAACGTCAATTTAAAAATATGATTATTTTGTTAAACCCATGTATATGTTACGGGCAATATGATAAATCCGGGCATTATTAATAATACCCGGGCAATGTGATAAATTCAGTGAAATTTATGAATGAAATTTATCACTTTGCCCGCCTCCACTTCGGGCATTATTAATAATGCCCGATTAATCACTTTGCCCATAACATATATAATATAGCGTCTTTTAATCACGATTTGCGTACTGAAACTCCTCGTAGCAACCCAACAGGGTTTCTGTTTACGCAGTTTTTCCTTCCTCGGTCCATAGGGTCAGTTGCAGTCTAATATAGCAAGATAATCTAACTAAAATCAAAATCTTTAAGCAACCAGGCACCACAAAAAAAAGCATGCAACTATATCAAATTGTGATCTATACTTACAATCCTCCAAAGCCTCCTTCACCGATTCCCTGGAAAGTATAGGCTCCTCCGCTTCCTCCTCCACTTCCACCACCTCCACTACCCCCACCATAAGGAGAGGGGCCTCCATGGAATCCTCCCGGTCCTCCTCCTACTCCTCCAAACTGAGCCGGAATGGGACCACCGGGACCAAAAGCTGGGACTTGGGCTCCATACGGGATTCCAACGGGACCTCCGCCGTAACCTCCTCCGCCGCCGCCGGCGCCGAAGACTGGGATTCCGCCGCCGAAGGGGCCCCCACCGAAGGCCGGGTGGCCTCCTCCACCGAAGGGGTTACCGCCGGGTTGGCCCAGGTGACCCCCGGCGAAGCCTTCTTGTGGCCCACCGCCAAGACCGATGGGGATGGCGCCGCCTTCCCCGAAGAGCTGGAAGGGAGATTGGGCGAGGGTGGTTGCTGCCATCGCGAGCAGCACTGAGGCTGTGGACCAGAACTTCATTGTGGGGTTCCTGAAAGTATCGAATTAGCGGATTTTAATTTATAGTTGAGTTCTGAATACGAATGAATTTTTTAAAATAATATTTCGGTGAAATAGAGATTGTGATTCATAAATAGCACGTAGATGATTGTTATTTCTTTTTTTTGAGACATTTGCTGACTACGTAGTGGTCGCTTCTTCTGGATACTTGACTAACTATATAATATTAATTATACATATTAATATAAATTGATCTTATATATATTGATATTACTTGTAGAATTGAGCTTGAGTATACAGTCCCAAATTAGCCCGTCTGAAATGAAATTCCCCGCAGATTAGTGCAGAAACCAGTCAAGCGACGTCGTTTTACTTGTTTCTGCACTAGAGCTAAAATTTAATATGTTAAAAAATTATTTTAAAATCACGTTATTTTTATTATTTTTACACTAAAATGTGCCTTTACCCCTACACAATCCCATGACACCAATAACTCTTTTTTGAAAAAAAAAAAAAAAAAAAGTAGTGTTTAACATGTTTCAGAAATAAGCGATTCAATTACATAAAATGCGGAATATTTTTTCTTCATAACATAGGATTTTAATTAAAAAAATTAGATTTGCTTTCGACAACATGCCAAAATAAAAGAATATGCCCAATCAGAAATATAAAAATAAAACCTAATTTTTACTAACGGTTTAACAATAGTTTTACGGCGTTCTTTTTTCACAGCTCCTGAACAGGAGAAAGGATCGTTTTAATTTCGTGCTGCCGTCTACCTGTAGTCCCCATAACTATGAAATGGAACCGCAGGAAAAAGTGGTGCTGCCATCTACTAAGAATCAGTGAAACTTCTAAATAAGTGGAAATTTTCGTGTATAGTTTTTTCCAGCTACAAAATTGTAGGTCAGATAAATTTTTAAATTATATACAGGACCGAAGAATAGAATAATTGAATTAAAAGGTTTAGAAAAATTTAAAACACCCTAAAATATTTTACTGTATTTTTCACCAATTCTCTCGCAATTTATTCCTTTTATATTATATTGTCTTTCTCGATTGGATTTTTCCCTTTTAATATTTAATACAACATATTTGTTAAATTATAGGTGAGAAATTTCTATACAGTGTATATAATTCACACCGGAAATACGATTTATCTTCAATATTATGGAATGTACACCGGAAGTACTCGTTGGTCGACTGAATTCGTCTATATTATAAAGGATTTTAAGAAAAAATATATTTTTGACAATTAAAAGGAATTACATTACATGAAAAAATATTAAATAATCAATAAAAATTGGGTTTTATTAAAAGAAATAAAAATTTAGTTTTAAGAAAAAATGGGAATAAATATATATCACAAATAATGTCGGAATCTTTTTCAAACTAAAAATATTTCTAACCATCAAGCAATCTATATTACTTATAAAATACATAAAAGCATTACTTTTAAAAATAAAATTTATAAAGTAACTGTTTCAATGGATGTTTTAGGAAAAATATAGTAGAAGCTTTTCCTTTGTTATCATGAATTTACAAAAAATATGTTACATTAAATTAAGTAAAATTATCTCCTAATTAACTTATTTATCTCCATTAAATAAGTTAAAAAATTAAATATTATATTATTTAGCACTCCTTTAACGTCAAATTATCACAAAAAATACATGATAAATTTACAATAACTACATCCAAGAAACTTAGAAGAAGCACTGAATTCCGAAAAAAAAAAAAAAAAAAACTTTCCAACTCCAACTCCTTACTTTCCAAACTACAACCAACAATTATAATCCTTACAGAACCCCTTACCTGCTTGTTCCTGAGATATTTTCCAGCGCAATGTCAACACCAACTGATTTCTCTCTCTACCTCACTCAGCCGATTCATACTCCTTATATAGCACTAGAATCTAGAGCACCTTACATTTAGAAAAGAGTGAATCTTCAGAGGAAGAGAAGTGAAAAGGGGAGGGGTCGACCTACGAAGTCGCTTGCCCTCTCCTCCACAGGTTGCCATGGTAACCCATTTGCAGGGCACCTGTGCCTTGGCGAGATTTTGGGATGCCCACCTGCGGAGAAACTTTTTCTTTTGTTCTCTGATGCCCGTGTAAAAATAGAAAGTAAATTCCCTTTTGTTAAATAGAAGGAGATGGTGAGTGGGTGGGGATGGCAATTTTTTTCTCTGTAATTGTTTCCTGAAATAGGGATTTGGGCGTGTTTTGAAATGAAAGTTAGCCTTTGTTTACTGATAGTTGTAAGGAACAAGTCCGAGAAAAATATCCTTAGGAAAGAGAGAGTTATGAAGCGGTATAAATTTAAATGTAAATTGGACATTTTCCCTCTGTAATAAATTAAGGTGTTTCTGAAAAAAAGTAGTTGATATGCTAGGGTGTGTGAGGTAAATATTATATGTCTCAATCCCCTGAATTCAGATGTGACATAAGTTTTCGCCCAAGAACTGTAGTTTCTGAGTTACGATTTTACAATTACGCTAAATCTATAGATCAAATAAAAAACAGCTAGAAACTCGTTTTTTTTATAATTAATGAATATTTTGATCCAGGGAATGTCCTGAAAGGGGATTGATTTCCTTCCTAATTTATTTAATTTACCTTCGAGGTCATTTAAAGATTCTTAATTCTTTCATAGTTTGACAATCTAATAAAGTGATTTGCTAATTTCGATCTTAGAATGCTTTCAAATACTTTTTATCAGAATATTTTTATGTTATTTAAAAGAGTTTATGATAGTTTTTCTTCTTTACATATCAGGTGATTGAATGTTCTTGAAAATGCTCCCTAGTAAATTTCCTCAAAAATGGCCAAAACATCAACCCGAGTTCTATCGTGTGATGGATAAATACAATATTTCTTAACACTTGGTAAGTCAGATTTAGATTATTATTTGGGGAAAGGAGGGTAAGAGAACGCAAAAACGTACGTGGCGGGTAAAAGTTCGCAGGATATGAGGCTAAAAAGTACCCATCATGAAAACGTTACAGATATCGAAAAAAAAAAAATCTTACCACTACCTTCCCAATTGGGACATTCATCCCTCATTTCATTCCTCTTTAAGCATAACCCATCATTTGAAAAATCCATAAAAATTTGCGTAATATTACTTTTTCAAGATTGTACAATGTACATTTCAGTTCAGATGGGTTTTAAGCTTTCAAAGAGAAACTTTTATTCAGCAACTGTAGCACATAACTCTAAAGTAGAGAAGAGTAAGGTAAGCTATACGATTCTCTCTACAAAAATCTCAACTATCTTTTCTATGTGTAATATTAGGCGTCGATGTTTTACTTCTCTAAAACGTCCATGAGTCGACACTAAAATTAATTCACAGCATTTAAATTCTAACGATGCCAAATTTTTCAGAAGGAATTTATACCTTACATTGGTATTAACTTTCAATGCAATCACTATTTCTTTTTTTTACAAAAAAAAAAAAAAAAAATCTCTTTTAGAAAAATTACATACTAACTCAAAGAACTCATATTTATCATGAAAAAAAAATTCAGAATGTATGAAAGTAATAATGACAGTCTTTTAAGATAATTTCGCACGTATAGTCCGCACCATCGTATAGTCCGCAGACATAATTTTATGTAAAATTTTTTTCAAAAATCATCAGATAGTCCTCACCACCGAATAGTCCGCGGGCTATACGTCCGAAATTACGGTATTTTAATACGGCAATATTAATGTAGTATGTTTAAATTCGTATTTTAAACATAGATAGTCCGCGGACTATACGCGCGAAATTACGGTAGCTTGATACATGAGTCCATGTGATACACTACTCTTTCCTCTTTTTACTGTTGCAGGGGAAAAACCGCTGCTGCGTACTCGACTGCCCACTCTTACCTTCCTTTCCCCTTCTTAAAACTAAATGTGGATATAACAATATTTATGTGGTTTTAAAATTCGACAACTTAATGTCTTACACGCAAGTCCATAAACTAAATTTGTCTGAATATTATCTTTAGGTGACTTAAAATTGTCAAAAACATTACTTATTTAACTTTCAAAGATTGGACAGCTAAAACCCCCTAAATGTTTGACCATCCATGGGAATACGCAATCACTGAAAGTTCCAGTCTGGGAAGACCTAGCCTTATATCTCCAAAAACTGAATTTGAAGCCATTTTGACGCAAAAAGGTATTTTTGTAACAGTTTTCTCTTTTTTTTTTTAAATTAGATTTCATGATTCAGAAAATATTAATTCTCAGATTAATAAAATAGTGACTATGATTTTTGAAATGATTAGAAAATGAGTAAAATCCCTAAAATTTCTTAAACAATCGAATTAATAAGGTAACTCTGAGAACGTAAGCTACACCAGCAATCTTTATTAAATTGAATTCAATCTCAGAATCTTATTGTATTTGAGAAATGTTCAACAGTTTGCAGAAAACCAGTTCTAAAAGTTGAATTAAAAGAAACATTTTTTGGACCCCCCCCCCAACTCCATCCTTAAGAGAAAGTTGAAAATACAGTCTTTAAATTCACTTTTTTTTCCAAACATTCAAAAGAAAAAACTGGTAATTCCCTTTAAAAGTTGAAATTTGACCACTAATCTCTTTAAAAAACATTTAAGTAGGATTTACTAAAAAAATCCCATCACTTTCATTTCGAAACCAGTCACAAGAAGGGCGCTAAACCCCGCCATCTGGAGAAAGGCCGCATCGGAACAGACTCGTCTGCTGCCCCGAGGTCCGAGGCTCTCCCCGATTCCTCTCTGGCCGTGAAACAGGCCACTGACCCACATTCTGGGGGCTCTACACCCTCCCTTATTGGTATTCTCCTCGCCGACTGGACACATCTTCCAATTCTCTAACGTCCAGGGTGTTTTGGACAAGGACGAGAAAGGAATTTTTTATCGTATTGTTAAAAATAACAGTCGAATTTTGCATGCTAACAAGCATGAAATTTTGGGTTTTGTGGTACTTGGTATTCTGATGACTTGGGAATCTACATTTAATTAGGTATTGAAGTCCTATTACATTTTTATCATGGCCTACATCAGCCCCTTACTTTTGAATCAAGAAAAATTTTCATCAAATTTTTACCACAGTGCTTAGCGACGTAGCTAAGGAGGTGATATAAGGTTACAACACCCCAGACTCAGAAATTTTTATTTTTGACTTAAAATTACCTCGTATCTCCTCAAAATACCAATATCTACCTCCTAAATTTTTCTGGTCCTATAAGATATTTTTTCAAAGATCACCTGAAGATAATACACGGCGGTACCGAATTCTCCACGGTTCGCAGTTTGTAAACCAACTGTTCCAAAAATAAACACCTTTTATGCCTCCTCCCCATCCTTAACATACATGAGCTATATAGCATGCATGAGCATTTAGTTATTGTGGTATCAATTGCAATATAATTTATATTTGTCCAACCAACAGTTTAAGCCTCTGTTCTAAAGAAAACATTGTGATACAAACATAATTTTGAGTTTCTATTTCATATGTCCTACCATTAACAAAACTGTATGAACTTAAAAAGTGCTGCTTAATTTTTCATAGCATGCATTATCATTGACAATTAGCACCATTTGGATAACCTTCAACACATGAGGGTTCTTCAATTCGTAACGTTTATCGAGTGCTTATTCAAAATATCTAGATCAGAAGATTCTTTCTCGAAGGTCAGTATCGATTGATCGAAAGGGAGTAACACGCCTCCTGTCATGACGATCTCCTTTCATCCCGCCGCTCACTTTAATCGTTCGACTTTAAACGCTTTGTCCGACGTTCCTGCTCGTTACAGCTTGTTGAACAATGATTGCGAGCTATTTTCGATGTCGCAGAACAATTAACCCCCCTATAGCAAATAAAAAAAAACCACCCAGGTATCTTCTGAAAGAACGTCCGCAATAATTTTCGATTCGAATCGTTTTGAGTTTTTTTTTATAAATATCGTCTGCGCCAAAGCGGTATTAGAAACAAACTGGTTTTCCCATCCGTTCTTGTTTTCAGTTCCGAACTCTCACTAGGTCTATGAATAGCCTGGTGGAGCTCTCCCTTTTTTCATGTGGGCATGAGAACGTTTTTTTGTGACCTATATTCGCTTGTCCGGCAGGGATATTATCTTCCTTCAAGGTTCAAAGGAACATTCGAGTATCATGTAAACAGGGGTCTTTAGTACGCTTTGTTGGACACGAGTTGTTTATAGAGAGGTTACCAGTCAACAATGTGTTTTTATCTTTGAGAATATTTGTAACACTTTCAGCTCAGTAAAATTGGGAGGTACAGTGTAATGGATTCGGCCAAGTTCGTTAATAAGGAAAGTTACGTCTTTGATGTAGTAGTTGTTCTACAAAAGAGAATATTTTTTTCTATGAAAATGGAATGATTTAGGTAATGAGAATAAATAATAATTATGTTATTTCCATTTAAAGTATTTTTTCATTAAGATAAAAATTGATGGAACCAACGTAAAAACATAGCACGATAAAAATAAAAAAAAACATAAAAGGTGACAGCTGTCTCGGTGGTGAACCTTCGTCGGAGCGAAAATGAGACTGACGGACGGGAATCTGCAATTAAACGTCGTCATTAGACGACAAGGTCACAGTGAAAAAAACACAGTTAAAACGGCGTCATAAAGTTTAGTTAGGTTATTTGGGGTAATAGCATGAGTCATTAGCATAAAGTTTTATGTATTTCTGACTATTCTTAAATGAATTGACTCTCTGATGTGAGCAATTCTCATTTTTTACTACAGTAGACGGTTATCACCCCCCCCCCCCCATCTAAAACACCTATCTTGACCTTTTGCTTGACTGTGATATATCGTCTAAACTTGCTGACAAATTAATTCGTAAATCTTCAAATTTCAAAATTTGTCTTTACATTTAGGTCGGTTTAAGAAGAATTCGATTTTTAGACAATGATTTGAAAAATTACTTAACTGATGAGAAAGAAATACAATCATATCAATCGATTAAAACTCAGATGAATATTAACTTTTGGTGGCAGTGAAAAAAATAATATGTAGTGATACAGTATAACCTCGATATTGCGAATCGAAGGGAGCGAAAAAATTTCGAGATAGTGAGATTTAGATAACAAGGTATACTTAATTACTAGGTAGGTAGATAAAGAAATACTTAATTTCAAGGGAGAAAATATGTTTTTTTAGATATAAAGGTTTTCGAAATAAATATGGATAGGTATGTGGTTCAAGTTCAAGTTCAAGTTGATAGGGTAGGGACATTTGCTGACCTACGTTGGCCGCTTCATCCTCATTGCTCTGTTTTTCTGTTCCATTACTTTTCCGCTACATGTATGTGGTGTGTAGTTGTGTTAAGAAATATTATTAATGACACAATTCCGTAATCGCTCTCTCATTCCAGTTTTTCAAAATATTTAATTTTAACAAATTTAATTTTCCAAAACAAATAAATGCTATAATAACTTTACTCATCCTTTATTCTTCCATTAACTCTACCTGTTTAAAAATATTATGATGAATTTTTAAAATTGGTTTAATAAGGAATATACAAATTTAAATATATTACCAAAGAGTCACTCAATCTTAACACTAAATAACTTTTAATTTAATTCGACTGGATATATTCGTATTGGCTTTAATTGTAAATATTAACATCTTTTAAGCAAAGAATTTTTTAGAGAGATTGTGAACTTTTTTATATCGCTGTACCGTACCATGATGTGAATAATGTAATGAAGATGAAAATAATTTAATCGAACTTTCTTATTTGGATTTAAGTGGGGAAAATATTCAGTTTTTCTAATGGTATTTGAAAACATAGATTGAATGAAATCAAAGCTTTTTTCTTAAATTGTAGTATTATACTTCCGTATAATATAGTTAGTATTAATATGTTATTATTCCGTAAGTATATTTTTAGTAGGTAGAGGAGTGTATATTACACTCCTTTGGGTCAGGTTCCTCTTATGTTCTTTTACAAATGGTTGCCTCCCTATAGATGAATCAGTCCATATAATATTATTATGTATGAAAAAATTGTAATGATAAAGTTTTATAAAAATCAGCCTAACCTAGAAATATAAAACAATATTTTATTGAGAGTAATTTTAGTTGTTTTTATTATAGTTCTCTACCTACTCGTGTTGACAAGGCTTTAACTATTCTCTTATCACATCAATTATGTTCCCTTTATTCCATGGTGATAATAAGGATTAATTTTCATTTCTATTCATAGACTGTCCTTCTTTTCTGGAATACATAGCCAACTTGCTTTTTGTTATCGTACGAAAAGTTTATTTATATGTATTTATAAGTAAGTGAATGAAAGTATTCTGACATTCCAATTCATTTATGAAAGTGAATTCTCTACCAACATACGCATAAACACAATGAATCTATAATCCGGATCCATTTTCGAACCAGGAAGTTTTTAGAACTCTTTTTGCGTAACGCCGACAATGAGGAAAATTTCGAGGAGATAGAAATAGAACGGATCAGGGGTCCGTTTTATAACTCAAACCAGAAGGACCAAAGTTCACATCCATCGAACTTAATTTTATGTTATTTGCTTACCTGGTTCCTCGATTACCAATTCATCGAGAGTTACACTAGCTTGAAAAACTCCAGCTGTTATAAACAGCAACATTTTAAATTGCTCTGTTTTGCTAACAAGGAAAAAGACTCTTTAATAAGATCAGCTTCTGGAGCAGGTAATTTGATTTGGTTCAAAAAGGGCTGAAGTTCTTGTCACATTCAATGTCCAATTGATTGGACTTATATGAGTCGGAAGTCTCATCAATCTAAATATAGTATTTGTATTTCCAAACGTATTGTAAACTTTTTAGATGGATTATGTTCTTATTTTGAGGCGAATTTCCCTCAAATCAAACTGTTTCCAGGTTTTTGCAAGACTTTGCATCAAACCACTGACTGGAATCATTATTATAGGGGGACGGATGGCCCGTTTGGTTTGCTCTTTGCCTTTCACGCCAGCAGTCTGCGCACTGTTCCGTCGTGAGTTCGATTCTCACCTCGCCCCTGGGTGTATTTTCCTTCTTTGTGATCAGTAAAAATTATGTTGTGTCTGTCTTACTTGACGAAGGTGTATAAGCGGATCCTTGAGATCAAGCACACATACCGGAAAATATATGTAACCCAAAAACCCAAACCCAAACCCATTATTATAAGCTCCAAATATACTTTGTTTCTTAAAGCTACCTTTTAAATTTACCAAACGATAAAATTGGCCAGATTCTTTTTGTATTAATAACTGTAACTGATAGTCTTTTACTACAGTCTACTGAAAGGTTTAAGTGTGGCATATTTATGTAAAACCGGGGTCAGTTTTACTTTACATCATGACAGTCAATTTGTGATTTCAGTGTTGAAGTGTTTTATAGATATCCTATCCTACTATCCATTGACTTTTCTGCTTCAGGGGTTTCCAAAATGTTTGAAAAAATTTATCTAACAAATTTTGAAAAATGTTTGTACGAGTTTCTTAACACTTGTTAGGAGCATGCAAATTTTATTATTTTCTTCTCCCTGTTGTTTTATAGTAACAAAAATTTTTCATGGTTCCTGATAATTTTTCTCCGGACTCTAGCGCCTTATAGTAGGGCCGTTAAAGGGAAAAAAACACCCGAATTGTTCAGATTGTGATAGAATCACCAAAATTGCTGGAGGTATAGTTTAAAACATGCTGAATCCAAAATCGACCGGAAGCACTCTGGCGGAAGCGTGGTTTGGAACTTCCGGTCAAAAACAAAATGGTCGCCCGCTGGCCTATTTTCGGTTGTTTTAAAGATAAAAAGATAATTTTGGTGACGAATATTATGTTTTAAAGGTCAAGGATCATGATTATGATACAAAAATGTGCAATTTATGTATAAAAATTTGATTAAAACTCAAGAAAACCTCTAAAATAGTGTGATAGAGTCAATCGGTAGGTTTTTTCTCAAAACATTTGTAAAGAAGTTTTTATTTCGACGGTTTTACATGTGTTTGAGGTGCTGATTCCGAATATCAAGTTTGCAGTCACGTGGTAGGTCGGCTTTATATAAAAAATTGCCAAACATTTCAAAAAATCTTAAAATGTTTTTCTCTATCTTCAGATTTTTGCTTATATTTCAAAAACTATAACTTATTTGAAGATGATCTCAGTTACAAAGTTAAAGTAAACAAAATTTACTATTAAACTTTAAAACTTTTACTATTAAACTTTTAATATTAAACATTTTCTGAAGAATAGTAGTTCAGTTATAGAGTGCTGAAAATTATTCCTTTGTTCTTCTGCAAAAAAGTCACAAACGTACGTACGTTATATTAAATATCAAAATTATTTAATTATTAATTAAATAATTAAATATAAGTTATTTACTCGGAAAATACAACAAAATACTAAATCAATGTATTAAATTATAGGAATGTTTAAATGTACTGATGTTGTATTTGTTTTCAAATGGTGTTGAATCCGAATTTAAGGTTTATTTTTATTTAAAAGGTCACCTTCAATTCAAAAATTGCCACAAATTTTTCTCAAAAAGTGCAGTGCACCAAATTTTAAGCATGTAAAATTTCTTATAACAAGCATATTAGTTCATTTTTATCTTTTGACAAGCGGTATCGCTGCTAGAGCTTTCAAAAGAAAAGTAAATTTTTCTTCTTTCAATAAAGTGAAGAATGCTTGTTATTTCGCCACTAAATCTCAAAATAAGTAAAAATTATTTTCAAACATTTTATACCAAATGAAATATCATTTAATTTCTAAACACAAATGCGAAAATCACTGTTTATCAGAACGCTTAAAAACTTGTCAGAAAATAAAAATTAACCATAATACATCTTACGTACTACTTTAATTTGTTGTACTGTACTTTTTTGAGAAACTATAAGTTTTGTGAAAATAACGAAAAACTAATAATTAAGGTAAAAATTTTGAGGCAATTTTGATACCTAATATTTAATAATTTATAATTATTTTTTGAACATGCTTAGTCATCAATCGATCCGAAATATTTTTCCTTTTGGTTAATACACCAAAAGTAAAGCGAAAATTGGAGATAGACAGCTAAAAAGGTCCGTTTTTGCTGCAAGGCGCAAAAATCTTTATTTGCGATTTTCGCTTGACTCCTTCCCCCTTCTCAGTAAATGATAATGTAGGGCACTATTTTAGTGAAGAATGAAATTCTCTTTCACGTGGCATGAATGTTTGTGGATATTATTTCGTTTCTAGCGGGTGGAAACGTACGTTTGTCACTTTTTTGCAGAAGAACAAAGGAATAATTTTCAGCACTCTATAACTGAACTACTATTCTTCAGAAAATGTTTAATATTAAAAGTTTAATAGTAAAAGTTTTAAAGTTTAATAGTAAATTTTGTTTACTTTAACTTTGTAACTGAGATCATCTTCAAATAAGTTATAGTTTTTGAAATATAAGCAAAAATCTGAAGATAGAGAAAAACATTTTAAGATTTTTTGAAATGTTTTGCAATTTTTTATATAAAGCCGACCTACCACGTGACTGCAAACTTGATATTCGGAATCAGCACCTCAAACACATGTAAAACCGTCGAAATAAAAACTTCTTTACAAATGTTTTGAGAAAAAACCTACCGATTGACTCTATCACACTATTTTAGAGGTTTTCTTGAGTTTTAATCAAATTTTTATACATAAATTGCACATTTTTGTATCATAATCATGATCCTTGACCTTTAAAACATAATATTCGTCACCAAAATTATCTTTTTATCTTTAAAACAACCGAAAATAGGCCCGCGGGCGACCATTTTGTTTTTGACCGGAAGTCCCAAACCACGCTTCCGCCAGAGTGCTTCCGGTCGATTTTGGATTCAGCATGTTTTAAACTATACCTCCAGCAATTTTGGTGATTCTATCACAATCTGAACAATTCTTCCCTTTAACGGCCCTACTATTAGGAGTACGTTTCCTTTCACTACTTTCCTATATGCAACTGCTTATATCCTCTTTATGTTTCATTAGAGATTAAACAAAGGTATAACAACCACTGAATTCATCCTCAACTACTACAGTTTCTTTACGTTGCATCACGTTTTTATAACCCCTTTCAACAGAATTTCTCAGCACTTACAAAGGAACCATTGAACACACTGCACCGACAGGATATAAAATTAGAAAGTATCCACAGGTCATCTCTGACCCACCCGTGCTTTCCCACAACCGTATCAAAAATACATTCCCTTTGTCTTTTTACTGACACACTGACCATAGCCTTCGTTTTTTAAGGGAGAAAAATCCTGACGAAGTCATTGACTTCCTTTCCGCGAGTGGATAAGTTGAAGTAGGTATATGAGTTCCTTCCCATTCAGGTTCACGGATCATGAGTGGCATATGATAATGAGTTTTCATTATGCGAAGATGTTATCTGCTGATAACTAGGCACGTGTCTGCCTAGTTGCCTCTTTAGTAATTTATTCCACCCATAATGGGATGAGGAGGATTATGGCGCACACATGTAACTTGCTTTTCTTTCGAAGTAAACAAGTTGTTTCTTTCTTTCTTGCTGGAGGTGCTGGCTACTATGGTTTTGCATTTGTATCGTATTTAGAGTTAGTTGATCTCAATTTTTTTTTTGTAACTCGTTGAGATGTCTGAACTATTTTTGGTTAAATAATAAAACGGAGTAACACATAAAATGTTTTACTACTTAAAACTTGTCGTGATGACTACTATTAAAAGAACCTTTTCTAGGATTTAACCCTGGGCAATTCCACCGTTACGGGTGTGACTTTTGCACACTGTTTCTTAGTAAAAAAACACTATAAATAATTCATATGAAATTATAACAATAATTATATGTGTATTTTACTACGATATAATAGTTTCATGGTATGATAATTCTATAATTTTAAGCAAATTTTTAAAAGTAGTGTTTCGTGTGTGATTCATATAAATTATGAATGAGCTATTTCATCTTATTTTCCAATTTTATGTAAATTTTAAAAAGCAAATTCAACCCTCTTTTTTGCATGAATCCACATATGTTGGGTAAATTACCCAATACAATATTTTATTTCAAAACCCTTATACATTGCCTGTTATAAAATATTTGCGTTACGTGTATGACTTAAGAACTTTACGTGTGTGACTGTGTGAAATAGATTTGATTTAAGAGCCATTTAAAGAGCTAAATAGGATTTATTCAATTCAAATTGCAATAATATTAGCTGATACTGTTTTGTTTAAGGTTTTAGTTTTGGTCCTTTTAAGAAAATATTAAAACGGCTACATTTTGTTCTACAGAATAACTCAAATATAAAAAAATAAATGTAAATGCCACCACCCGTCTTTAACTGCAGTGAACAGATTTAGTTGATATAATTAATTGCAAATTAAAAGAACGAGTAATATTTCAATGTTTGAATAACTTTTAAGCCAACATATCTCCGTGGTCACTCATAATGATATACTATAACATGACTAATATAATTGATACAGAAAATATAATTAAATAGAAATGAATGAGTTTTGAAAAAAAAATGATTTTATGCAATAATTACTTGATATTATGAGGACCACATGATAAAAATGTAATTCCTTTAATTTTCAGAATTCCAAAGTAACGTGGTATGATTTCGATTTGTTTTAGTTTTCATATTTTACAAGTAACACAAGTAGTATCACTAGCACTACACTTAAAATTTTATAAAGAATAGAATTAGGTATCTCATAGTAAAACTATCAGTAAAGTAGGTATATGGGTATATATGTTACGGGCAATGTGATAAACAGGGCATTATAAATAATGCTCGAAGTGAGGCTGTCAATGTGATAAATTCAATGGCATTTATCAATGAGCATTTATCACTTTGCCCGAAATACGCGGGCATTATATTAATAGTGCCCGGATTTATCACATTGCCCGTAGCATACCTATATATTTATCCTGTTAACAGTTAACATAACAGAAATATTAAAATTTATTTTTATAATTCCATAAAAGGGTTTTCTGTGATGTGCTAAGAAACCAGTGTTGCGTAACATTGGATTGTCCTGCAATATTTTGATCAGTGTAATTTCTAATTTAGAATTTTTCTCGGGAGCAAAAAAAAATAATTGTTTCTAATCAAAAATTAAATTAATAAAATAGTAAAAATATAATTTAGATTTTAATATATGTAGATAAATTAAAGTTAAAACAATCTTTAGATATGTGAATGAACTATTTTTCCTTTGCTTTTGATTTTTATCCTCTTTTTTGCTTTCATTAATTTTTATCCTCTTTTTTGCTTTTATTAATTTTTATCCTCTTTTTGCTTTTATTAGTTTTTATCCTCTTTTTACACTCATTAAGACTAAGGCATAGTTTTAGTGCCAGTGCGCAATATTTTCTAATGGTTCATTTATAATCTCCTTAAAAAGACACCTAAATGTTAAAAAAAAAGGAAAATCTTATAATTGCGTTACGTGTGTGTAACCTTTTTAAAGGCCCTGTCTGTAGAAAAACTTAACTAATTTTTGTGTTTCACTTGTGTGACAAGAGAAAATATTATTTAGGGGGTTTAAAACCTAATTAAAGGTTTTTATTGAAAATCCATGGCATATAATTATGATGGAGCATAAGTATTAATAACATTTGACAGTTTTTTTTTTCATAACTAGGGGGCCTGCCCCCTGCTCGCTATCGCTCACCAACCCCCGGAACTACTTCGCAGTTCTTTTTAGATCGCTTCGCGATCTCAGCGAGCAAAGCTCGCTTGTTCCATCTTACCAATCACCCCGCTGGTCGGCTTAATTAATGCTCCTTTACAACCGAAACTACTTATCACTCTTGCTGATAAATAATTTAATCCAAATCATCCCGAAAAAAACTATTGCTGAAATATTACTTTCCTAACTTAAATTGAAAATAAAAGAAATCACAAATAGTGAGCTATCGCTCACCAACCCTCTTAACTGCTTCGCAGTTCTTCTCAACAATCCAGCAGAAGCCTTTTCTCGGCTTAATTAAGCCTCTTGTAATACCGAAAATACCTCTCTCTTGCTTATCAATAATTTAATTGAAATGTTAAAAAAATATTCAGCAAGTCTACTAATAACCATCAACGACATTGTAGAAAAAAGCATCGTTGAAAAGAAAAGAAATCAGACTCATCAATAAAACACTCATAAAACTCGTCTGTTTCTCTAGTGAACGGCGAGAAAGAGAAGAAAAAATTGAAACTTTGAATCTTAATAATTCTAAAACTAATTAGTATTTTTGAAAAAACAAAAAGCCAATATTTTTATAAAAATTATTTCTATGTGTCTTTAAAATATCATAGTTCTACTGTGATTAGTTTTGCTTTTATAACGAAAAAACAGAAAAATCGTCAAAATTTTCGAAACTTTAAAACTTAATTACTCCAAAACTAATTCGAAATTCGAAAAAAGGGCGACGTGGTGCAAAACTGCACATCTAAGAGTATGTGTCTGCAAAAAATCATATTTCTGCTGCTAATAGATTTTGCTGGGGGCGAACTCGCAGCAGAAAAAAATAATTTTCGACTTTGACATTAAATAACTCTAGAACTAATTATCTCATCTATTAGCTGTTAGAACGAAAACGATCCTCATACATTTGAATAGAAATGTTTAAAATTTCACAAATTTCCGTGGAATAGGTTTTGCGTAGTGAGAGTTCAAAGTGTTCAAAAATAAAATTTTCAAAAGCAGCGGCAGCGGCGGCCGCGGCCGCGGCGGCGGTCACTGTTACTTTTTTTTAATATAGAGAGAAAATCGGAAAGAAAAAGAAGAAAGAATACTATTGAATTTGTATCACTTCAATGCTTTTTTAAACCTCCTTTACGGCATTATTCACATCCCTCATGTAACCCTAAGCCGGCCGGTTTAGGTCAGCTTTCGTATTCATATCCTCTGGTTAACGTCGTTTTAGGAGCTAAGCCAACAGATTTTAAGCCGCCCGATCCTGCGCTGGCTTAGCTTTGGTTAACCTTACGGAGCATGCGCAGTAGTTGTTTTTCTTGGCGAAATTAGTCTTGTTTACAAAATGGCCGACTACAGCGATAATCACAATTTGCTCTTTGCAATCTTTACAAATAAAAAAAACGTTTGTGTGAATCTAATTAGTATCCAGAATCTTACAGTAATTGTGTTTTTATTTCAATTCATCATTATTGTTTGTTTTGAAAGCTCTAAGTTTATATTTTCAGGCAAGTGAATTGCAATTTTGATGAGCGAAAATTTTGCATTAGATTTTAAGCTGCATTTAAAGTTATAGTATAAATAGTTTTAATAAACCTTTTTCCAATAGATTGTTAACCTGGAGGTAATTACAACTCCTACACATTATTATTTTAATCATCAAATAGATTTATAAGAATTCCAACAGAACACGCTTTTCTATCGCTAAATATTTTATATCAGAATGTTCAAAGAACAAAAAAAGTATAGGTTTTTTTGTTTAAATTATTTCACAAATTTAATACAAGAATACCAAACAAAAACAAGAGATAAAATATGAATCTCCAAGTGGAAAGACTAGCCTTTCAAGGCGATAGAGAATCTACTTAAATAACATTGCAAAATATTTAAGAAATAATAACACAAAACCAAGGCAAGAAAACAATTACTAAACAAATATAAATTAATGAAAATGGCAGAAAGCTGGTAACAGTAACAAAATAAATATGCTTCATTAGAGTGAAAAATATAGATCCAGGTCGTCGATGTTTATAAGTTAAAAATAAATGTCTTTTGAAAACTGAATATTTGTTACTACTGATTGGACTTAAATGTAAGGTATTATATAAATTTGGAGCTAAATAATAGAAATGTTTACAAAATAAATTGCTATTGATGTTGTGTTATATGACCTTTCTCTAATTTTAAACAGAGATTTCTTAAGATTAGAGTAAAGCAGAATACGAAAAAAAGCGTTATAATGGAGAGGCAATAAATTAAGAGATCTAAAATTATATGGATAAAACTGCTGATTTAGAATTTTGAATTGAAATTATTGGTTGTGAATTGGATCTATATTCACCACTCCGAATAGTGGCACCATAATTTTTTAAGAAATAAAACCAGGAAAAATATAAGGTTTTTAAAAATGATGAATCTATTTTACATCCTTAATTTTCCTTCAATTCAAAGATGTGAGTGGTCCATTTAAGGTTTGAATCTATATAAAGTCCAAGATATTTCTAACTCACAGCAGATTGGAAAATATGACAATAAAAGTTTTATTTATTTATACAAGATAAGGTGTGATATTTTAATTCAAAATTTAAAGCAGAATGTCTTTTGCTGAAATGAATGTAGGGTAGGGTGGTCCTCATTTTCTGAAGTTTTGAAAATTATTGCTTTTGCCCTCTAAATTTGTTCCATTATATCTAAAAATAATTCTTGTAAAATTTTATCACTTTCAAATAATAGTATTTATTGGTGGTCTTGAGTTTTAGAAGTTGAAGTTTGAAAAATATGGGGGAAAATTACCTATTTTCAGAATTAAAAAAAATAAGATTTATATTGTGATAAAACTGCTTCAAATGTGTTATTTAGGACTTTTTTAGATGGCTTATAAATATTTATGTGTATTAACTACTCTATAGCCCCCATCTTTCCTACATTTTTCAAACTTTAACTTCCTTGAGCTAACAATATTATAAATATCATTTGAAAGTGATAAAAGTTCACCAGAATTATTTTTAGATATACCTAATAGAACAATTAGAGGGTGAAAGCAAATAGTAATTTCAAAACATCAAAAATAAGGACAACCCTAATGTAGTAGAAATGAAGGTTGGGTGAAATTTGGTAAGAATTAGCTTCAATTATATTTGCAATTCTTGAAATTGAAGTTAATAAACAAAATGTATCTTATATTATTAAAATTATATCTTTTTTTAGCTTCGTGTTCTTTTGTGGTTCTGGTAACATATAATATAGCTCAAAAGGAATAAATCAAGTTTTATAATGAATCTTAAGCATCTAATAAACAGGGAAATTATTTTTAAGTTCAAACTTTGACTGGGCTAATTATTTATCTGCTTAGTATAAACAGCTGTAGTGTGAGTTTGCCTGGTCTTTTAATATTAAATGGGCAGCTGTTAGCAGATGTAAAAAATATTTTGATGAAAAAAGAATCTACCTGGATTAACAGCTGTATTCAGACAAAAATTGTCACTTTTTAGAGTACCCCCAATACTTGAAGAATTTATTAGAAGAAGAATAAATTTCATTCAATTTAAAAACCTTTTTTTTTTTTTTTTTTTAGAAATTTTCAGACCATCTTTAAAATGAAGGAAATAAAACTCATGGTAACAATAAAAGGCAAAATACAGAAACATTAATAAATAACCTCATCATTTTTTGTAAGCACACTTTTCTGAAATAATTTTTAGAAGACTGAGAAATACTGAATTAGCAAGTATATTTGTTATTTCAAAGAGTTTTCTTTTGTTATTTATCAAGTTTTATGCAAAAAAGATGTTTTGGGCAGGAATTTCGCGATTCCCGTTTGTTGGATTGGATATTGGATTGGTAACAGGGGCGGGTCCAGGGGGGGGGCCCTGGGGGCCATGGCCCCCCCCCGAGAAACCCTAACAAATAGCTTAAAAAACACTTTCTTAATGTTAAAATTCAAAAAATTTTCTGGGGGAGAACCCCCAAACCCCCCTTTAATATTTTGACATCCATAGGCGCCAACTTTTATAAAATATTGGGGGGGGGGAGGGCCAGTACAAGACATTAAAAAACATAAAATTAAAAGAAACAACCATTAAGTTTACGTGCCTAATTACCTAATTTTGTATCAGATGTATAGATTAAATTTCGTTACATGTCCCTTTAAATATCGCCAAGGTGTAATATTTTGTGTTGCATTTAATGTAAAAGTTTTGTGTAATTATTGCGAGCTCGAAATAAGATGGGGGTCTGGGGGATCTCTCCCAGAAAAATTTTAGAAATTTCTCTGTTAAAAGTAGCATTTCAGCTTAATTCCAAAGTTTGGGGTCTCTCCCCAAGAAAATTTTTAAAATTTGACCCTTAAAACAGGGTTCCCACGGTCCTTGAAAGTCCTTGAATTTTTTTTCGCTAAATTTAGGTCCTTGAAAGTCCTTGAAAAATGGTCCAGGTCCTTAAAGGTCCTTGAATCTCAATCTCAAATTCATCTACGATTCCTTTTCGCAGTTCCCGGTTTTTGCATGAAATATTTAAATTCATCTTTGATTACTTTTTATATTATTTAAAATCTTATTATAAAACTTGTATTCTGTGTGCATAGTCAGAAATTGAGGCGCTTGATCAAATTAAAAAAAGTTAAAGAGTAAGCTTGTTTCTGGAAACATCGCGATTGCTTCAGAAGAATTAGGATTTTTATATGGGTCTCTTAAAAAAGGTCCATGAAAAATTTTGTGGAGGTCCTTGAAAAGTCCTTGAAAGTCCTTGATTTTCAATCTTTTCAAAGAGTGGGAACCCTGTAAAAGAAATTTTTAACACATTCTGAGACCTTTTGTGGGTTACCCTCTCCCCAAATAACCGCTCTTGAAGGGGATTCCAAACCAGAAAATATCCAAACATCACAAAATATTGGGGGAGGGGCTTAGCCCCCCTTCAGCTAACATTGGATGGGGCTCAAGCCCTCTCAAACCGGTAATACTATAGTTCAAATACGTATTTGCAAAAATTTTCAGGAGAAGACCCCCGGCCCTTTTCAAAATTGGGCATCTATTTATAATTTCATCCTTGAAAATTCTGTGGTTTACATGCTTTTAAAATGAGCTGAAACTTTATTTTTAGAGGCAAATTTTCAAAAATTTTCTTGGGGGAACCCCCCAGACCCCCTATTAATTTCTCATGGTTACTTATTTACTGTTTTCTCCTTGAACTTGTTTCTCTCCTCTCCTGTTAGGAGTGTAAGAAGTTACCCTCTTTAGGTGTTATCCAATGGATACCAAAAGTACAAAAATGAGTAGAAAAACTTCTATTTGAAGCCAAATTTCAAAAAAATTTCTGGGGGAGGACCCCCAGACCCCCCCACATTTGCTTTCGAGCTAGCATTATCTGAAGAAACCTTTATAACTTTAACAAAGTTTCGCATTTTATTTATGTTATACTCGGAAAGTTGGGAGCCAAACACCTCGCGAACACAAGTATTATTATGGCCTTACAAAAATGTTTCACCCCCCCACTTTCTAAAACAATGGCACGGGCCCTGGATATCCTCTAAGTTACTATAATCCCTAAAAAGCTGCTTGAAAGCAAGCACTCTTCAAAAATTTTTCTGAGGCACTGAAAATTTCGAATGTAATACCCTCCGACTTTGACATGGCCCCCCCGAAAATTTGGTCTGGACCCGCCCTTGATTGGTAACATTATATTTTCCGGTCTTGTGCTTGATTTCCCGCTTGAATGAAGCGTGGTGAAAGCCGAAAATAATATCATGTGACAGTCAACAACCAATGAAGACGCTTCGTTGAAGGGCGCCAAAGGCAAACACTAGTTTGCAGATATCTCGCCAGATCAGGAAACGGCTTATGAGCTGGCTAAAAAACCAGGCGATGTGAATAAGGAATAAGCCTAAGCCAGCCGGTCTAGGTTAAAGCTCAAACTTAAACCGGCCGGCTTAGGCTAGAGATGTGAATAATGCCGTTAAGTATTGACAAATGCAGTCAAAATCTGTTATAAAAATTTTTTTAGTTAAAACTAATGCTGATTTTTAAAAGAACAGACAATTTTCATTCTAAATATAAAGATTTATTTCTTTATTATATAAAACAAATTTTTCAGTAAACCAGGACCACTTTTCGTGAAATTGCCCTCATCTTAAAAAAATTCTCGTTTTGCTTTTCCAGGTTTTTTGAGGTATTTTAAATCAAATTTACTTCTTTACATGGGAATACTACAAAGGGGGGATTCTGTTATATATTACTAGCTGACTTACCCGGCCTTGCACGGGTTGAGTTAATTCATAAATATTTTAAAAAGGTTTTCAAGTTATGTCTTTTCTTTTTCTGGATTTCTTTTTCTGGAACTTATCATCCCGTCTTCCCCGTCGTCTTTTTCATCCCAGTTCTTAACTGTAAAAATATACCCTAACTCATCCCGTCCCGCATTTAAATTTGGCTGTTACCTTCACTGTAAAGAACAATCAAATTGAAATAAATCATCAGGTTTATAAAGTTATATGTCTTTTCTTTTTCTGGATTAGCAGTCACTTATCATCCCGTCACCCCCGTCGTGTTTTTCTTCCCGGTTCCTTACTTTGAAAATATACCCTAACTCATCCCGCCCCGCTTTTAACTTTGGCTGTTAAAGAACAATTCAATTTAAATCATCAGGTTTATTGAGTTATATGGTTTTTCTTTTCCTGGTTAGCAATCACACTTATCATCCCGGCGTCGTCCCCGTCGTCTTTTTCATCCCGGTTTCTTACTGTGAAAATATACCCTAACGTATCCCGTCCCGCATTTTACTGTGGCTGTAAAAGAACAATCCAATTGAAATCATCAGTCTTTTGAAATTTACAGTTTAAAATCTTAAACAAAATTTCTATGAAGCATTTCCGATGTCTTTTTCAAAAATTACGCTTCGGTTTTTATAAATCACTTGATAAAAACTTAGGAAGTAAAAATCACAACCCTCTTTGAGCCCCTTGGGAATAATTTCCTACAGGATGTTACAAACCGTATTTTATGAAATTTCTATCGTTTTCTAAAAATGATATTAATTTAATCAAAAAATAGTCCCGATGTGTAATTCAGTCAACAACTCCCGCCGCTAAAGCAAAATATTTAAATGTACCTAATTTAATCTATATATTCAAAAATTATTAAGAATCCATTTTTTATTTGTATGATCCTACATCTCCAAAAATAAAAACATTTTTTTCAAAATAATAAAATGCTTGATAAATCTCATTTTCTTTTTATCATGATAGCCCAACTTCTTAGTAAAAACGGTTTTCTAGTACTTAACAATAAACATTTAGTGAATGTATAAGTCTAGTAAACCATGCCCCATGAAACAATGAAATAATTTCAGCTCTGTTTCCATGGAAACCATTTATTTTAGCCTTTCCATAAATATATTTATTTTAGAAAAAAATTAAAATTACAAATAAAGGAAAGAGTTGTTTCAAAATTAATTATTTGAATTTATATGTTTCCTGAAAATTGTTATAATTTTGAAATAGAAATTTACACTGTGTTTTTCGTCTTAATTTGTTATAAATTATGACATTTTTGAAATTATATTTCAACAAATGAGGCCAGACGAAACATAAAGGGAGAAATAAACCTACTACAATTTATGCATTTCAACAATGCACAATGCTATTTCAATGGGAAAAACGGAGTCGAAAAAGCGCCGAAAAACAGGGAAGGAGTCGTTGGATTTTAAAATCGTTTCTTAGTGCGCGTCGCATAGCTGAGAGGAACATCTCTGTCAAATTTCAAGCCTCTGGGTCCAGTAGTTTCGGAGATTTCGTGTTGAGTGTTTGTCACTTACCAGTGAGTCAGTCAGTGGTATTTCGCTTTTATAGATATAGACTAGCTGACTTACCCGGCCTTGCACGGGTTGAGTTAATTCATAAATATTTTAAAAAGTTTTTCAAGTTATGTCTTTTCTTTTTCTGGAACTTATCATCCCGTCGTCTTTTTCATCCCAGTTCTTAACTGTAAAAATATACCCTAACTCATCCGTCCCGCATTTAAATTTGGCTGTTACCTTCGCTGTAAAGAACAATCAAATTGAAATAAATCATCAGGTTTATCAAGTTATATGTCTTTTCTTTTTCTGGATTAGCAGTCACTTATCATCCCGTCACCCCCGTCGTGTTTTTCTTCCCGGTTCCTTACTTTGAAAATATACCCTAACTCATCCCGCCCCGCTTTTAACTTTGGCTGTTAAAGAACAATCCAATTTAAATCATCAGGTTTATTGAGTTATATGGTTTTTCTTTTTCTGGATTAGCAGTCACTTATCATCCCGTCACCCCCGTCGTCTTTTTCATCCCGGTTTCTTACTGTGAAAATATACCCTAACGTATCCCGTCCCGCATTTCACTGTGGCTGTAAAAGAACAATCTAATTGAAATGATCAGTCTTTTGAAATTTATAGTTTAAAATCTTAAACAAAATTTCTATGAAGTATTTCCGATGTCCTTTTCAAAAATTTCGCTTCGGTTTTTATAAATCACTTGATAAAAAGTTAGGAAGTAAAAATCACAACCCTCTTTGAGCCCCTTGGGAATAATTTCCTACAGGATGTTACAAACCGTATATGAAGTTTCTATCGTTTTCCAAAAATGATATTAATTGAATCAAAAAATAATCCCTATGTGTAATTCAGTCAACAACTCCCGCCGCCAAAGCAAAATATTTAACTATACCTAATTTAATTTATATTCAAAAATGATAAAGAATCCATTTTTATTTGCATGATCCTACATCTCCAAAAATAAAAACATTTTTATCAAAATAATAAAATGCTTGATAAATCTCATTTTCCTTTTATCATGATAGCCAACTTCTTAGTAAAAACTGTTATCTAGTACTTAACAATAAAAATTTAGTGATTGTATAAGTCTAGTAAACCATGCCCCATGAAACAATGAAATAATTTCAGCTCTGTTTCCATGGAAACCATTTATTTTAGCCTTTCCATAAATATATTTATTTTAGAAAAAAATTACAAATAAAGGAAAATGTTGTTTCAAAATTAATTATTTGAATTTATATGTTTCCTGAAAATTGTTATAATTTTGAAATAGAAATTTACACTGTATTTTTCGTCTTAATTTGTTATAAATTATGAAATTTTTGAAATTATATTTTATCACATGAGGCCAGACGAAACCTCAAGACAGAAATAAACCTACTGCAATTTACGCATTTCAACAATGCATAATGCTATTTCAATGGGAAAAACGGAGTCGAAAAAGCGCCGAAAAACAGGGAAGGAGTCGTTGGATTTTAAAATTGTTTCTTAGTGCGCGTCGCATAGCTGAGAGGAACGTCTCTGTCAAATTTCAAGCCTCTGGGTCCAGTAGTTTCGGAGATTCCGTGTTGAGTGTTTGTCACTTACCAGTGAGTCAGTCAGTGGTATTTGGCTTTTATAGATATAGATTAACTTATAAACTTCCTTAACCTTCCAGAATTTTTAAATTTAACTTGGAGCACTTTCAATACCAAAATATTGCCAATTGCCAACAGTGTGCGAAAAAACTAAATGAAAAATTTAGACATTAAAGCATTTTACAGAATTAGCATCAGGATTTACCACTTATAGCTTAGTTAAAAATCTCTACGCTGCTTTCCAAATAAAAATTAAATGTGCGTCAGCAGTTGATTGTGACAAACAAGTAGTTAGTTTAGGAGAAAATACTTGATTAAAATTATGACATTAGTTTTTTAAAGTTAATTGTATACCCAATTTTTGAGTTTAACTATAGATAAGATTAATTAATTAATTATTCCTTCTTAATTTTATCCTTATGAAATAATTCTTTTTAAATTATCTTAATCCTTATTACATAATCATTATTATCCTATTAATTATATCATCATTATCCTTATTAAATTATCACTCCCTTATTCATTCAACTCTTTATTCAGTATAATTTTACATCGGTGTTTTTTTAAACTCTCATTCTTCACTGTGAGACATTATTCGATCATAGTAATCATCAAAATCAAAATCTTTTCTCGTTACCCCCTTGTCGAACTCAATCGCTCTAATAGTAACAGACTCCTTGCTTTTCACTCTGTAGATTTCGGATAAGTATCGAGGAAGATTAAACTGTTTTTCTTCATCAGACGAAGATGAAGAACGTGAACAACAACTCTCGGAATTCATTGGAGTCATCGTGATGAGTTCATTTTCACTGAATAAGATCTCACTATCTCCGTCTCTATTGAACTGCATTTCGGAATCTCTTTTGAACGACATGTCAGAATCTCTATTGAACTGCATGTCAGAATCTCTTTTAGTGGCGCCATCTTGAAGAACTGAGGCGAAAGTTTCAGTGGTTTTTCTGACGGTGAATTTCACCTGGGAATTTTCTTTTTTCTTTTTTTTCTTGGGGACACTATCTACCTTTTCCCAGCGCAGTTCTTCAGACAGATCAGCCTTGGCGTACGGATTATCGCAGTCAGATTCATTGGAATTAATCAAGGGATATTCCTTGACTGGCTTTTTGGGTGTACTTTGATTAAAATAAGTTACCTCTGGTGAAAAAGTTACAGAGAGATTGTCAACTTGATGTCCACTGTTGCTGTCCAAACCGTTTAAAATTCTCAAGAAGTCCACGTAAGAATCCTTCGGTTCTGTCTGAGTATATGGAGTAGACATACAGCCAGTTGCTGTGTTTTTAAGAGGTTGATCATAAGTATCAGAAGCAGGAATTAGAGTTTTTATTCTGGCCGCAACTGTAAGCAACTCCATCATGGTTACTTCCATGGCTTTTGCGTCTGGTAGACCACTCGATGAATTTTTCCTTCTATTCCTGAACAGAAAAAATATATGTGAAATAAAACTTCTTATATTTCGTTATTCTTTTTTGCGTAAAGAATACTTTTTTAAACTATTTTGATTTGGTTTAAAATTATCACATTTAGTAACATTAAAAATAATCAATTTTCTCCTTTAACCAATTTTATTGACTAGACGATGTATTTTTTCTTGAGGTCCCAGCCCTACTTGAACTAGTTTACCAGTTAACCTACCTTTTACCTACTACCTTGCCTACCTTTACTACCTTTTTGGATATAAAGTTATGTAGAGTTTAGATGGGTAAGTTTTTCCAAATGATAAAAAATTGAGGTAATCTAATATTTCTCTTTATAACACTTATCATAACATTCATGGTTACATTTTTGCACCATTGCATAATTTTTTATCAAGGTAATTTTAAAAAGGGGCCATTCACAAATTACGATACGTTGTTTGAACTCTCCTACCCCTCTTTCCTAATCCTGCTAAACGTGTAAGATAGTTTGAGAATGGTCTTAAAGAGGAATTAAACTGATAATCCTACATTCGAAGAAAAAAAAAGAGACGGGTATGAAGAGCTGATTTTATAATCTATAAATCCAGTTAAATTTATTTGAACAAAAGAAATTCCTACTCGTTGGCGTCTTTTGCAGTTCGATCAGAGTTATCGGTAAACATTTCTGTCGCATGTAACATCTTCTTGAATAAAACATTAACCTCCGATCGAAGCTCATCCAACCACGAAGGTGCATACAGATGATGCATGTCATCCGTTTGACTTGAGTTGCTTGTCATTTTTGGTTTCGAAATTTCAAATTTTGCTCTTCTTTATAAAGAATGAATTTAGTTATGGCCTTGATTAAAATTGAACATGAAGCTACCTAAAGAGACATCCATTACTTAAATGTATATTGAAGTTCAGAAACTTTTATTAAAAATATTTATCTTATTTTTTTTTTAAATCTAAATCTTGGTTCTTTTAGATTAGCCGGGCGTAAATCTAGCCAATCGGACTGCTGGTTCTTTTTTACGCATGCCAATGATAAAAGATGAAAAATCGACACTGTTAGTTGAGCTGTGGTCGTTTTTTATTTTGATCTTGCTCATACCATGTCGAATCACCAAAAAAAAATAGTTGTCCAACACCTAGATCATAGATTTTGATTTTAAAAAATTGTATACTACAGGGGGATTTTTCGGTACAGAAATATCAAATCCTCTATAAGGATAATCAGATAATCTGTTTATTTCAATATTTTTTTCTAGGTCCATGCATGTTGTTAAAGATGGACAGATTCCATTAAAACTTAAAAAAAAATTCAGATGTTGATTCAAAAATCAAAAAGGTAACATGGAATGTTCGTCTCTAAAGTTGTTTTCTTGCCAGTTTAACGATTTTTCTCGATTTTCGCATTAATTTAGAAATATTTGAAAAAGTTTTTTTTAAGAAATGTAGATAAAATAAACACTTTTAATGATAATTTTTAAAAAGTGATATACTATAATACTGAATGATATTTGAAAATATTAATGAAACTTACCTTTAAAAATAATCTGCTTTTAAACCTGAAATTTTTACTAATTGTTTACAAAGTTGTAATAGTGCTTCATATGGCATTTACACTAAGTAGTCTTGTTTTATCCCTCTTGAAATATATATTCTTACTTCATAATAAAACTTGAAATAAAAATGAATGACTCTAAATAAATAAATAAATCAATTAATAAATTTAATTTTAAATGTTTGTTGTAACTGGAAGAAATAGAACCTCATCTATGTTTAAATTTAATAAGATTAAAAACTATTGCATGTGTTGTTTTTTTTTAATATTAATGTAACGAAAAATGTAATATACCTACTTGTTTGATGCACTTGAAACGTACGATTTATGTAGAAAGAAAACAAACATTTTAGTATTCGTATCATTTGTTTAAGATTTAAATTTGTTCTCATCAGAAGAATTAAGGTATGGGTGTTAAAACTTGATTACTCACAGATTCATACTGTTTTAAAGACATTAATTGCTGAGCTTCCCATATTTGAAAATATTTTTGTTGTATGTTACGTAAATTTTTGCTTAAATGTCCACCAATTTTGTCATATTTTAACTAAAAAAGTGCTCTGGTATAAATTGTATTTTATCCGCAAATGGCTTCAGACCGAATAAAAATGTCGGTCAAAAATTTAATTAAGTAGTAGCAATAAAGTAAATAATCAGAAAGTATAACCAGTAAGAAAACTTTACTATACAAACATCACACTTTGGCATATATAAATTACAAAACATTATTTTAAAAACAAAATTCAATTTAATACATGTAATTATACAGTATTCTCTTGATAAAACTTCATTATGTTGAAATCCTCAATTTTTTTAAAATATATTTTCCCCCATATTATTCCGAAAACTCTTTATCTTGAAACTTTTTACACGTCCCTTCGACTTGGTCATATCGATAGTATATACTGTATAAAAAAAAGCATATGGTTGTACATAAACAAGCACATGGAGAAAAAAAAATATTATTTTTATCAAGGTCAGTAAATCTAAGGTATAACTTAAGTAATTATTACTTACTAAAAGGTATTTTGTACCTATTATTCAGAAAAATGCAGATTATTATGTCTTGTAAAAGAAATTAATTACTAATTAATACAGATTAATACAATCAAATTGAGACGTGTTTTAATAAGTCTTATTCTAATTCTAATTAGGCTAATTTCTATAAGCCTTTGTTAGGAGTAGAAAACTTGCATATATAGTTGAAACCCTGTTGTTTTCGTGATACAGTTGAATAGTTTGTTACACAATGATGAGGGAATAGAAAGAATGAACTTTTATGTAAAACATAAATTGTACAAGATGTACAGGAACTTTCATATGATGTGTTTGAACTAGTTATGGGCTAAGTCAACACTTTTAGATAATAGATACTGATCATAGTGTCTATCATTTACATAGGTTCTATTTGCTTTTGATGTAAAATATTTCGAGATATAAATGCTTTTAAATACCTTAGTTAGATGCTGTAAATCATACTTAATCATTTGTCCAATGAAACATGTGCATTTGCCCCCTCAAAATATCGACTTAGCGCATTATTCGAACTAAAGTGAATGACTTAAACTTTTTCTCTTTGATTTCAAGCTTTGTAAGTCTAGATTATAAAATGCACCTTTTTGACTCGTACACCAGGACCAGAATCATCTTCATGCACAAAAAACAATTTTCAACCACACAATCCATTATCAACTTGAACTTCAACCTCACAATCTACTATCATCATACTATCAACTTCAACCACACAATCCACTATCAACTTCAACCACACAATCCACTATCAACTTCAACCACACAATCCACTATCAACTTCAACCACACAATCCACTATCAATACACTATCAACTTCAACCACACAATCCACTATCAACATCAACCACACAATCCACTATCAATATACACTATCAACTTCAACCACACAATTCACTATCAACACACTATCAACTTCGACCACACAATCCACTATCAACTTCAACCACACAATCCACTATCAACTTTAACCACACAATCCGCTGTCTACTATCAACTTCAGTCACACAATCCCCTATCAACACATTATCAATTTCATCCTATAATATTGGGATGCAACAACCGGATATTAGTCTCTTCCATAGCGTCTCTCAAATACGGCTGGACGTCCTCATACGAAGGGGTGGTCGGCACATAGAAAGGGTCCACAAACGACCTAATCCTGTCCTTCACATCCTTGTCGAACTTTGGGGTAGGTCCATGCTTCAGAGGCCTGGACGGAAAGCCGAATCTCCTGTAGTAAATGGGGTGGTTAAACCCATTCATCAAGAAGGTGTAGGACAAAGCCGAGTGAACCACCACCAATAGGAGAAGCCAAGTCCGGATAGGAGACATCTGGATCTGAAATGAAGGACAGTTTGGGTTCAGTTGTCGGAAGGAGTAGGGATAGAGTCATGAATAGGAGGAGCAGGGTTGAGGTGTGTAATGGTTGGATCATTTAGAAAAGGTTAGAGTGGAATTATCACAGACTTGGTTTTTGGTGTAGAAATGGGGCTGTTTTCACTCTTCTAAAGAAGTTTGGTCCTGAAAAGAGAAGAGAAATAGCTGTTTTTCTGTCACATCTTTTGATCAGTAAAAAATGATAGCTTTTAAAGTTTGTGTTTATGAACAATATTTTTATTTAATATTATCCCATAATATTATCAATATACTTAGAATAATAACAAAGGGCACAGTCTTTGAAATTTACAGGAGGTTAAAAAATTTAAAGGTTTCATTCTTTATCTTAAGTAGCTAAGACACTGGTGCTGAGGAATTTCCCACATTTGATCAAAAATACTTTTACAGATTTCTTCTTACACTTTTGTTTCATCTGGTTGACATTCACTACTTTATGACATCTGAATAACTTTCTTTTAACATTAGTTACTGAAAAAATATCTTTTAGTTTTAAAAAAGTCATACGACAAATTCGTTTTTAGAAAGTGATAAAAAATGTTAAAATTAATTTATCTGAAATCTTAGTTAAGGTACTGTGTTTGCTTACCTCTGTGATTTGTTTAGTTATAAATTTTATTCAATGTAAGTTATTTCTTCAGTTCATATCAATTGAAAAAGGTTTTCAATTCATAAAACTAAAGGAAGAAGAAGGTTTTCTTAATAAAAAGATTTGTCTGACTTATGTGGAATCATTAGATGTAACGTAATGTGTCTTTAAATGTCGTGCAAGGAAAATAAAAGCACTTTGTCAAACGTTCAAAGCATTCAGAGCATATCAAACTGTAGATTTTAAGGTCGAAAAGAGATGACAGGAACGTCAAAAAGATATCTATGGTTTAATTCTTCCTTTACTAGAAGCGTTATTTTAATATCCAGAGAACCAACACTTCAATATAAAAAAACATAATTTTTTTGTATTGATATTTAAGAGTAAAAACGTATTACTAAACCTTAGTGGTACCCCAAAAAGACATTGAAATATTTTGAGTCACAATAAATAAGTAATATATCCTAGCATATAGTCCGTAGGATTTATATAAAAAGTATTTCCAGAATATATGTCATTTCATATTAGATACTTTATATGTACCAACTTAAGCAAACCAAATCCCTTAACTAGAGTTAGAAAAATATGATGAACGAAAATCATGCTTTAAAATACATTTTTCGAAAATTTGTAAAATAATCAGGATATATGTTCTACTCGATCTTCCGAAATTCACTTATTCATGTCTCATACTTTTTCCAGGACACATAAATTTCTACGCTCGACTGATCAATGTTTATTGATATGGAAACAAGAGAGACATCTGAAGAATATATTTCTAAGGAAAGACTAACAAGCTGAAAACTAGATCGTTAAGATAAAACGAGATGACATCGAGATATTGAGGACGGGTATGTTATATTCTCCATACTAAATAGGACCTGTATGTTTTCTTTGTCATTAGAACAAACTGAGGACCTAAATGTGGATATTTATAAAATTGCCTTTTGTTTATTGTTATCTTAAAGTATTATGTCTTCTTTTACAAAATGTAAGATAATTTTTATGACATCAAACAATAACATAATGTTTCAAATATGAATGATTAATTTTGAACATGGATATCACTGAAGAGTAGTAACAGGATTATTGAATTTGTATCAGAACCTTGTTCTTTAATTTTTTGGTCTTAAGGGTAAAAAAGGTCTCGGAATTTTAAAATCACTTTGTGTTTTTGATATTTTATTTACCTCTAGTTACCTTACCACATCTTTGTTTACATTCTAAATGGAAAATTTATAGTTGCAAGGGGGGAAAACGATAAATTATATAATTATTGATTTTGAAATAGATATCTTGTAGTATTAAAGTGTAGTGTTAAATAAAGTTATTAATCAAAATCAGATATAATCAAAACTAATTTAAACAAACTTAAACAATAATTAAAGGAAAACAAAACTAATAATTAAAACAAAATCCAAATAAAATAAATTTAGCCTAACTGTAATCTAAGCACCAACCATAATGTCTATATGACCTTCAATCCTTCAAATAGGAAATTATTAGTGCAATGGAGAATAAATTATCAAATGTTTAAAAATATGCAAATAGGGTAAAATTAAGGAGACATTTTTAAGATAATGAATACAGGTACATTTTAACTAGAGCTATTAACTAAATAGATGCATACAAAATATGCTCTTTTAGAAAAAGCTTTAATCTTAACAGCAGTAAAAAATTAAAATTTCAGAGATGCAAATTAGGCGAATTTAAATACATTGGATGCTTTTACTGCAAGAGTACTATAACATCTAATTTTTCACACCTTGCATGATTTTTTAAACAAAACAAAACACCAAAACCACCCAAATTAGGCAAATATATTCAACCAGAACCACTCCCAAAAAGATAACAAAACCACCAACTCACCCGCAACATCCACAAACCGCCTTCTTCAGCACCTGTTGCCAGAACACACTCTCGACCAAAAATCAATCTGCCCCAGGTAAACAACTTTTGATTTCTTCGGGAGATGGGATCAAAGAACCACGCAAAAGTTCGTCTCTCTTTTCCTCTGTAGCGCTGACGGTCATCCGACAAGTGGGTCTGTGGGACGAGGAACTTGGACTTGGGGAGCCAATAAACTCGGGCAGAACAAGGTCACGGGGTTGCCGGCCTGAGAAAGTGGGAGGGGGAGGAAAGAGGAGAGAGTTCGCAAGGTGGGATGGAATTTAGGATGGAGAGTTCGTGGGAAAGTTGATGAAGGTATGCTGGGTTTTTGGTGATGTGGGAAAGTTTAATTGAAATTTTTTTGACAAGTCAGGAACTACTCTATAGTGGAAGTAGTGTTTCCGACTTTCAGAATCTGGGGCATTTGAACCTAATAATGTCAAGTAATTCAGGTTCCCCTGGAAGAGCATGAGGTATTTTCACGTTATGAGATTTAATTTTATTGAAATAGTAGGTAAAAAATCATGAAGAATAGCGTTTACATCAAGTATTTTCGTAGCCTAGTTTCTGAGATATAAATTTTTGAAGTTTAGTTTTTGTTTGTGGGCGCGAAAACAGTAAACTCACTTGTTTTCGTGTGTTGTGACGTCACATCCAATAGAAGCCCGTTGTCTGATCACGTGACTTTTCTAGCGTTTTGGCAAAAATAAAATTGAATTTTAAATTACATTTTTGAACTTAAAAATCAGAAATTTGAGAGTTTTAAACCATAACTTATAAAAAAGTGTAAAATTAAGCAAATCCCTCACTCATGAAAATACTTCATTTATATCTTTTTTCAATCTACCACAAGCTTTTCTTCTTACTCTTACTATCCGATATGTTTTGATACTCCGTAGGGTGACCCATCGGATGAATCACGGGGGTCGGGGTGGGCAGTTCAAAAGAACGCTACTTTTGTCTCTTTGTGATTAATCTATTGGTATCAGAAGGTTTTCGTAGAGCAGAAGATGAGGGAACACGTTTAAATGCTGCATCAGTTTGAAATCCAATGGGTGAGGTGAGGAGTCATCGGGAAGCATAATTTCCGTAGTTCATTCCAAAGGTATCACCAAGAATTCACACTTGGTAAAGCGGTGGTTCTTAACTCGTAGAAAATCATGGACCACTTATACCATTGGTTGGTAGTCGTGTCCATGTATTTGATCTATTTGGTACCATGAGAGGCTCATTGCCTCGGCAATTTGGAGCAACCTTTCCTACTTTTTATCCTTTAGATCCTTATACCATGTATCCAGTCCAAATCATCACCATCCAAAACGAAAATTAGTCACCGGATGAGAGAAATGTAGGAGATGAAAGGTATGATGAAGAGATGAGAGTTACGGAGAGGTAGGGTAAGAGGAGAGAAGATGAAAAGAAATATAGAGGATGAAATAGATATAAGTGAGAAAAAAGAGGAGGATGGGATGAGAGGTATGAACTATGAATATATAATGGGTGGATATTTTGAGACGGATGAAGACGAAAATGGATAAGATGATAAAAGAGATGAAAGGCTAAGGATGATAAAAAGGGCGAATAAGGAAGATTCTGATAGAGAGGAAGACATGGGCGTCATTTAGGGGGGGGGGGCAGGGGGGGCAATTGCCCCCCCCCCCAAGGTTTCCACTTTTATGTGAAAAATAGCTGCAATTCCCTTGAAAAAGTGAAAAATCTGTAACTTCCACAAGGAGCATCGGGTGTAATCCAAATTAAAGTCGCAAAAGCAGTTAGAACACTACTTTTGGGGGTCAAATTTCATAAAATTTTCTTGGGGAGAACCCCCAAACCCCCTCTAAAAGTTTGGACGCCTGTTATACAGTGTTTTTCCCTTAAAATTTCTTCCACTAACCAGAGGCGGTTAACTTTGGGTGTTTCCCAAAGAGTTTGAAAAGGCAATAAAACACTAGTTTAAGGGAGCGATTTTGAAAATTTTTTGTGAGGGCGGGACTTAGCCCCTGTTCTCTTCGAATGTAAACCAAAGGGCCTCAAAATGAGCTGAAACACTACTTTAAGAAACAAATTTCAAAAAATTTTCTGGGGGAGAACCCCCAGACCCCCTCTTAAAATTCTATGTCTGTTATACAGTGTTTTTCACTTGAAAATTCTGCATGCAGCCTACAAGAGGCGGTTCCCCTTGGGTGTTCCCCAAATAGTTTGAAATGAGATAAAACACTAGTTTAAAGGGGAATTTTCAAATAATTTTCTGGGGGAGGATCCCCAGACCCCCTTGAAACTTTATGTTTATTTTTAACTTAATTTTCCCTTGAAAATTGTTTGGTTTCCAAGGAAATATTCTCTTTTGATGAAACCCAGAAGGCCTTAAAATGAGCTGAAACACTACTTTTAGATGCAAATTTTCAAAATGTTTTGGGGGGTGACCCCCATTTTTACTTGGAGCTCACGCTGTATAATTTTAACATTAGTGCGTGTTATTTTAAGTGATCTAAATCTTAATGTATAAACGTACTCATTAGGGGTACCTTAAAAATAACGTTGAGTCAAACCCCCCAAAAAAACAAAAGTCTGGTTACGGCGTGGTCCAGCCCCATGAAAAAAATCTTTGCCCCCCCCCCAATCAAAAACTGAAATGACGCCCCTGGAGGAAGATGATGGTGAAAATGGATGTAGAGGATTAGAGGGATGCAGACGATAAAGGGGATCAAGAGGGATTGACACATGCCGTGGGTGAGAGGGATGAAGATGAGAGAGAAAACCATGATGCTATGATGAAGTTCAAGAGAATGAGAGATGAAGAGAAGAGGTATGTTACTTGATCCTTTTGCGGATCACTTTCGAAGATCTCCTACACCATCCATGGTCCTCGTACCAACGGTTGGGAACCACTGTTATAGAGAATGGAAGAGACTAAGGAAGATTAATAAGATAAAGAGCAAATAACGACAGAGATATAAGGACATAGGAAACACAGCAATTGATGCAAACATGCAAACAAAATTATATAGAATATAGAGAGGGGAGTAAGAGAGGGGGAGGATGTAACGAATTAAAAGCAATGAAATAGGAAAAATAGGAATTCCATACGAAGAATAATGATTGAAAGGGAGAATGGAAGAGAAAATAAAAGTGAAAGGGTGATAATAGTGAATGAGAGTCTCAGTCCGATATTTTTTCCGATGCCGATATTTTTCCGACTTATGCCAGATACAGCCTTTATGTAATCCTAATTTTATCATTGTGGCCAAGAGCTACTGAATTTTCATTTTTCCGTTAAAGTAGTAGTATTCAAAATTAGAAGAAGGACAAATTTAATTATTAGAACATCTTACGTTTATAACCCACAAATTTTAAAGTTCTAAATTCATTTTTGCATCACTAAAAGTATGATTTTTGGATTTTTATGTTTGTTCCCTTGTTCATATAAAAATACTATAAACTAGATAATTATTAACCAGTAGTTTCCTTCCACACATCAGGTGAAAGATAAATAGCTGATTCTTAAGAATAACAAAAATATGATTGGTGAACTTCAAAGGTATGCCCTAGAATTATCTAGATCAAGAAATCTCAAATATTTTCCTTCAGTTTCCTGAAGAGGTGCCGGGATGGTCTAAATTTTCTATTTATGGCTTAGGACAGTGTGGTTCTCAAAGTTTTCTGATTCGAGTTTTTTTTTATCAAGGCTAAAAAAATCCTGCAAAACCATTAGTCTTCTACTTTGAAGGGACAAGAATATAAAACAAGCGCGATGTTTACTGATGATTGTACTAATTTTATTAGGAGTTTTATAAAAGAAACCTAATTTAGTAAAAATTCACTTGTTGCGTATTAAATTCCAAATTATTTGAAGTTCACATATATTTTCCTACCTAAATATAATGTTGAATGCATATATAAAAAGTTAAATGTATAATCACAAGTACTACACCCAAATCATGACGTTAAAATATAACTCTTATAGCCGAAAATAAACTCTTATAAATTGAGGGTATTTACTAAGAATTCCACCATACAGAGAAAACAAATGTAATGCAAAACCCCTTTTACTAGGTGCACTTTAAAATAAATTAAACTTTAAATACACTTTAGGAAAAAAGTAAACATTATTAAAGGGTCAACACCAACACTTTACTGGGAAAGGATTATCCCCTTTTGATTCTTTGATTGCTATATTGCAAAAGTTTAATAATATATGGAGCACAGAAATATGGAGCACAGAAAAACGCGTTATTTATTTTTTATTAAAAGCACAAATTAGTAATGTTGGCTGCTTGGCTGTTATTGGACTGCCATCTACAATTGAGAAGAGAAACTAATATCCCTGGAACCGCTGAAACTAATTTTGGTGCTGCCCTCTCTTTGCAAGAGAAGAAAAAATATTATCTGAAACTATTTCAATAATTATTGTGAAAGCTTTCTTTCTTTTTTTTTTTTGGAATTTTTTTTTCAAATATGTTTTTATAATTCCTTTTTAAATCAAAATATTAAATAAATTTTGCAGGAATTTCTTGATTAGGATTCCTTCGAATTTTTCCTGCCTATCGCAAGAACAGGAACCTTATAATAATTAGTGCAGAGAGAGAGAGAGATGGGTTCAAGTTCTCTCTATCAAAAATAAACTAATTAATATAATTATTCCTCTTTGAAGTATCTTATATGTTTTTTCCCCGTAAAATATTTTTACTAATTTTCAGTCATTTGATAGTGTGATCTTGATATTTTAAATGTTTGGTTCCCTTGAACTGGTAACCTTCTAAAAATTTATTTTTATATGGAGAATCAGAATTACTTACCTTATTCATTCTGAATATGTAACTATAATTAACTATATATTTACATTAGTAACTATGATATTATCCTATATTTTTCTGATACACAACCCATATTACAATACCTAAACCCATATTACATATCTAAAAAAGGGAATTATAATGTCAACAAAAAAAAAATGTGTGGTTCTTATAGTTTTTCACTGGTGTGCTATTATACCATTTAAACATTATTTCTCAGTACTTACTTTACTCGAAGTATTTATTTGAATTTATTTTATGAATGATTTGAAATGGGAAATTTAATTTGTAATCTAATATTTATTGCTCACACAAAGAGGACAATATAAAATTTCATAGGCTCTCAAATTTTTCCGAATCCCCTATGAACTAATCCAAATTAAATGGTTAATTACTTACATTTAAAAAAAAATCATTTGGATTTCATTGAAATTTATAATTTCAACTTAAAATGTACCCCTAGACATATCCTATACCTTGCTATTATTTTGATAATAAACTTAAGTAACTATCAATGATGTTTCCTCAAAATAACACGTCACCGTAACGCTGAATTAGAATTCCTACATCGAGCGATAAATCTCAAAAAACTCTTGACATCTTTACACAGTTAAGAAGCTTCAGAACAACGCGATCAATTCCAACAATAATGCATCCCAGAACTGCATCGAATGTCATCAGTTCGAATGTCATCAACCGTATCGTCATCGAATGATTCTAAATGAAGTATGAAGAATGTTCCCCACGCATGAACGGGTAATCGTAACAAAACCAAACATAACTGGCTGCATCAGGCTGATGCCATTTGGAGAAAACAAAGAAATCAATGCGAAGGCGGCTCCTGACCTTAACCCTAGATTAGCTCCTTCAAAATGCATTGTTATTGTTCAAGGCTTTGTAATGTGAGCAATATTCTTTACTTTCTCGATTTAGATTGTCTCGGTATTGCCAATATTTAAGGGAATGCAGTATAGTGAATTTATTATTTTTATACCGTTGGGTGAGGTCCAAAAAAGTTTGTAGTGTCAAATATATTCAAATTTTAAAGGGTTTGTGAAATTTAATATTATAATTTGTTAGTATTATCTTTTATCAAAATAATGAGATAAAAGTCAAATAGGTAAAGAAATTTTATTATAATCTGTATAGTAAATAATGGTTTTACTTAAATAGGGGTGCATCCCCTTAGCCCTTCCCATGAAGAATGTAAAAACAGTGGAAAAAAAATTCTGATAAAAATTATTTTATCTATACTTCATACCATCAATGACTGATTTGATGATTGACTGACTGATAGCAGTACGGTCTTGTCAAAATATTGCATATTTCAGAAGATGAGTCCAATTACATATTCCTACATTACTTGACGAAGAACTATATTAATTTCGGTCATAGTTTTATAGTTTCATCATATATGTCTAATTCTATATGAAACCCAAACTATCAAAAGTCTATGAATTAAAAAAGTAAGAACAAAAGAGAGAATGTACTTAGAGGAGATATTTACCTTTAGATCATGATAGTAAGGATTTCATAGGAATTGAGTGAAAAGGTATTATGGACTGGGATCTCATTTGTTTTGGATGCACTGTTTCGAATTTTTTAGTCCAAACTCTTTTTTTAACGATCCTCATTTATACTTCGCAAAGTGGATTAACACAAGTGTTTGTAATATAGACTTTGAGCTTTGTCATAGAAATTATATGTTGATTAAATTGCTTACCTTACTGTATATATTAATTAATTTATATTTTTTCTTTCTTTCTTTTATTCGTCCTTCTTCAAAAATAATTTTTCCCGTTAACTCTCCCATTGCTTTGATCATGTTTCTATTTTTATTTAATCCGTTACCACACGGAAGAGCAGTTGCTCCTTTGGGATGAATTGGGGGGGTCCGGGGGTCTCCCCCGGGAAATGGTGCCCGCGTCCGTGACAATCCATAAGTCACACGTGCTCCCTGGGTGGTGCTAAATGGGCATCTGTCACTAAGTCCTGTGGCATACCAGGGTTTAGTGGGAGGAGGTTCGGTCTGATGTTTCATCTATTTGATTATGACGACCCAACGGACCATTTCTCCCTGGGAAAATCGGCACCTGGGGGGAGGAGTTGAACCTCTGAGGACCTTTGGGCTGAGGAGGAGGGGTCTTGGAGGAAGCAGCCATGTAGAGGATACAGGAGAAAAGCTGAGTTTTGCGTCTCAGGCCGCCGGATAGTACAGGAGCCCGGGGCAGCCTAACCAGCATGTCCTGGCTGCTCTATCAGCCGGTGTATAATCCCGCCTGCCTTGTAGCTCCAGGTGGTGCCTGGGTGGGGTCCTGCATGGCAGTGCGGGGGGCTCTTTCGAGGTCACTGCTGGCTGTTGAATCCGGGGTGAGCCCCTCCAAATTGGCTCTTTGGAAATCGGAGAGGATCTTCTTCCCTCTTCTTCAAAAAAAAAAAAAAAAACGAAACCTCATGCAAGAAAATAAAGAAATTGCAAATAAAAACGCATCATCAAAAACCCCCAACCCACCAACAACCGTAGCTCCTGGGGAGGGAGTGGAAGTGTCTTCGGGCATGGACGCTCTTTTCTCCGGGACTATGCCCAGATCCACTGGCGGAAGGGTGAATGTGCCTTCGGGTGCGGACACCTTGAACCCGGTGGAAATGGAATCCAACCCCTCTGTCGGAGATGTAGCTTCGGATGCTTTGGCGGACGATTCAACACCGATGACAGAGGTGATTAACAAAAAACAATTGAAAAGACGCCGCCGAAAGGAGCGACTGCAACTGGAGAAGGCCCTGAAAGGGATCTCAATTGCTGGGGCGGGGGAAGCGACGGGGGTGATGGCCAATGCCGGAACCTCTGGAGCGACCCCCAAACTGGCGAAAGAGAGTCTCCCACGCGGTGAAGATTCTCGCAAGAGAGGGCGCACCGCTGGGGACACCCCAGAAATGGCCGCCAAGAAGCAACGGCAAGGCACCTACAGCCAGGTTGCCAAAAAAGCTTTGAATCTGAGGGTTGTCTGCAAAGACGACTCTGCAGAAATATCATCGGTGGATCGGGATCACATCACATCCGTGATAGATGACCGTCTCATCGATGGATCCATCGCCACGTGCTGCGTTCATAGGACGTATCTACAGCGGAACGGCCTCATCATTTCTTGTGAGGACCAGGAAACTGTGGATACCCTTAAGGCACTAATCAACCAACTCCCCGGCCCCTCGGATGTAGAAGACCACCCTGGTTATCTCGCCATGGCGCCTGGGGATCAGCCACCCTTGAAACGGTTTTACGCCTTTTTTCCCGGAAAAAGGACAGCAGCTGAAAACATCAAGCTCTTGGGCGCTTGCAACAAGGGCCTGGATGTTAAAAAAATCGTCGTTAGGGCGGTCGTCCCTGGGAAAGGAGGTAACACTCTAGTCCTGGGGGTGGACACAGAACTTCTCGAGTTCCTGAAGGCTCGAGAGTTCCGTCTATTCTGCGGGGCAAGGGGCACCATCCAACTGAAGGAGTCCACGCCCAGGCCACCAAAGATGGAGACTCCAAGAAAGGATCCTCCCGCTGATGAGGGATTGGCCCTAACCGGTTCACCTCCTCTCAAAGAACATCCAATGGAGGAAGATGAAGATGCTGAAAAGGAGCTGGAGCCAGAGCACTCTTCGGAGTCTCCGGTGACGGCTTCTGATTAGGCCAAAACCAGTCTAAGGACTGAGACGGAGACGGCTTCTGCTTAAGCCTCTCCTATTTATCCCTAGGGGTGAGTAATTACTTTCATTTGACTCACTTTAATGGTTAGGGTAAGTCAATTGAATCTACAACACAGCAAAGCAGCATCGTACAACTTTGCTGCTCAATTGGGTAAACAAGGCACGTTTGTTGCCTTAGTTCAAGAACCCTGGGTATACAAGGGTAAAATCCTTGGTAAACCCGCGAATGCACACTTCTTTGCTTCGGAGGGTCCAGAAAAAAGACCTAGGGCTAGTATTTATATTTCGAAGAATATAAAGGCTATGAAGTTGTCTCAATTTGCATCTGAGGATGTGAGTGCTATTACGATCAAGGATCTGAGCAGTTCACTGAGAGGTAGTGTTTGCTTCTGCTCGGTGTACATGGCTTATGACCTAGATATTCCACAAGAATTCATAGATCTTGTAAACTTCTGTGAATCCAATAGTATCCCTATGATTATTGGTGGTGATGTCAACTCTCATCACACATCATGGGGCAGCTCAGACACTAATACCAGAGGAGAAAAGCTTCTGGAATTTATAATGAATACCAATTTAACTTGGGCCAACAGAGGGAACCGTCCCACCTTTGTTAACAGAAGGAGAGAAGAGGTCATTGACCTCACGCTAACTTCATCTGAAATATCCAATCTTATTGAAAATTGGCATGTCAGTGATGCTCCTTCACTTTCAGACCATCGTCTTATACTATTCCGCATTGTGGATGAAATCCCGGTGGAATCGTTTAGAAACATTAGGAACACAAATTGGGACCTGTATAAGGACTCATTGGTGACTAATATTAACAACTTGCAAGTATTAAACAATAATTATTCTGTCGAAGAGCTCGATACCCAAGCGAGTAAGTTGACAAAAATTATTATTGAATCCTATCATACAGCTTGTCCTCTCAAGCAAAGAAAGTACCCCACTGGTAACAAGGTATGGTGGACCAATGAGCTGGAACGCCTCCGTATAGAGGTTCGGAAGGCTCATAGGAAAGCAATCAGGAACAAATCTGATGACAACTGGTCAAATTTTAAAAACCTGCAAAGGAATTTTAAAAAAGAAATCCGGAAAACTAAATCCAACTCTTGGAAATCCTTTTGTACTGACATTCAGTCTTTCCATGAAACTGCTAGAGTGCATAAAATTCTCAGGAAATCACACGAATCCCATCTTACATCGATTAAATTGCCTGACGGTAATTTTACAGTAAGTCCAAAGGATACGTTAACGACCATGGTGAATTTTCACCTAGGGGACAATAGTGTTCCCTCTGCTTGTGATGAGCATGCATCAGAACCATCGCACAACCCATTAAACTCGGATCTTGCTAAAACCATTGTGAGTTTCGAAAGGGCTAGAGCTGCTTTGGAGGAATTTCTTCCTTTTAAATCACCAGGGAACGATGGTGTCTATCCAATTCTACTTCAGAAAGGCTGGAACATATTCGGTCACTTTTTGGTAGACATATACGAATCCAGCTTGGTATTGGGATATGTAACAAAGGTATGGAGAACCTCAAGAGGGGTGTTTCTTCCCAAAGTTGGGAGAGATTCATATGAGAAACCAAACTCATTTAGAATGATCACCTTGACATCCTTTCAGCTTAAGTTGCTGGAACGATTGATCTTCTGGCATCTCCAAGCAGATGACAGTCTAAATCGTATCTTTGGTCCTGACCAGCATGGTTTTAGACCTGGCTTCTCTACAGAGTCAGCCTTACACCAGCTGGTATGGAGAATAGAAAACACAATAATTGATGGTCAATATGCCATTGGAATTTTGTTGGATATTGTAGGAGCCTTTGATAACATCGGCTTCGAGGCAATACACTCAGCCCTTATCGGAAATCATATTCATCCTATGTTAACTAGATGGATCATATTTATGATTAAAAACAGAAATGTCTGTACTAGTCTAGCTGACTGTGTGGTACGGAGAGATATTTCAAAGGGGTGTCCGCAGGGAGGTATTCTTTCCCCCTTCCTCTGGAATCTGGTCTTCAACTCACTTCTAGTTCTTCTGCGTGAAGAGCCTGGTTTGTCCCAGGCCTATGCGGATGACCTAATTGTGTTACTGCGAGGTTTCGATATAGGAACCTTACACAACCAAGCCCAGCAGATCTTGAATAAAGTTCTACACTGGGGTGAAACGAATGGCCTGGCTTTTTCTGCCGAAAAGACAGAGGTCATTGTCTTTACCTGGAATAGAAAATGGAAACTCGATGATTTGTATTTGGGTGACCGGATTATCAATCGTAAAGAGTGCGTTAAATACCTAGGATGTTACCTGGACAGCAAACTCACGTGGAATATCCACGTCAAAGAAAAAGTTCGTACTGCCACAAATGTTCTAATACTTTGTAGGAGAATAGTTGGTAAGAACTGGGGCCTTAACCCTAAATCTACTCTGTGGATATATACTGCCATGGTTCGTCCAATAGTGGCTTATGGGTGTTTGGTATGGATTAATGTCATCAACAAGTGCTCATACATCACTATATTACAAAAGGTGCAGAGACTGGCCTGCCTATGCATCAGTGGGGCTCTAAACAGTACTCCTACAGCTGCATTAGAAATGCTACTGCAAATTCCCCCTTTGAATCTGTTTCTGAGCGGGGAAGCAATTAAAGCTATGTACAGGCTTAATAAAAACGGCACTTGGTGCAACAGGTCAGGTTTTGGCTGTAAAGGCTATCTGAAAAGCCATATTGACATTTGCTTGGGTCTGGGCAGTGAGATCCCTACAATTTCTATGCCTAAGGACGCAATAACCAAAACAATAATACCAGATATACTATTCTCAACTAGTGTACCAAAACGAGATGAGATTGGAAATTTAATTGACCTAATTCCAACAGGATCAATTGAATGCTATACAGATGGCTCTAAATCCAACTTTGCTGGTGCCGGAGCAATCTTAAGAACCAAGGGTTCTGGGGATGATTTCACCAGATTTCATCTATACCTTGGCAAACTAACAACAGTCTTCCAAGCCGAGATTCTGGCGATCAACATAGTCGCTGAGGAGCTCTTAGCTAGGGAGCTGGTTGGAAAAAATATATACATTCTCTCCGACAGCCAGTCTGCCATTCTTGCCTTGGCTAATCGAGTTAAGTTTCAGGGCTGTGTTCTGAAATGCACCCGGGATTTGAACCTGCTGTCTCGGGCTTCCAACACCATTAATCTGATATGGGTACCAGGTCACTGCGACTTCGCTGGAAATGAACTAGCTGATACAGTAGCTAAAGATGCCTCTTATCAGACAGTGTCTGGTCCAGAGCCATTTCACCCAGTTTCATATCAGACTATCAAAAAGGACGTAAGGAACTGGATAAAGAGCAAACATAATGATGCATGGTCCAAACAACCAGATTGTGCTCATTCTAAAATGGTTCTGGATGTGCTTAACCCATCAGGTAAACTCATCCATCTCAGTAGAACCAATTTACGCCAGGTCATCCAGATCATCACCGGACATGCTAATCTGGCCAAGCATCTTAATAGGTGTGGTTTTGTAGACTCTCCTCTCTGCCCTGCGTGTGGAGAGGAAGAGGAAACACCTCTTCACTTTGTGGGACGATGCCCAGTGTTTTCCGTCCCCAGAAACAAATTCTTTGGGCTGCCCTACATCAGCTTCGATCAAGCCCTTCTCTGCAAAGGGATGTCTGGCCTAATAGGGTTCCTAATGTATACTAAACACCTACAGGTAAGGTAAAATCTATGCCCACCACCAGTGCCCACCAAACCCCCTACCAACGTTAAACAACTAACGGGACTAGGGGATTCTACCCACTTACTTAGAGTAACTAAGTTAAGGATCACACCACTCGAAACAATGCTTTTCGAATGAAATAACTGGTGATAGAGCAATGGGCAATACTGCCTAAGCTCTCTTTTCCTTGGAACGGGGATGTCGGACCGAGGGAACGCCTTTATGTTGATTGGGATGAATTGTATGATCAATGGTGATTATTTTTCCCTGTCATGTGTTTTTTATGTATATTATGTAAAAGTTTGGGTAGTTTGAAGTGATTTTGTGTCATAATCTGTTATTAAAAAGTGAGTAATTGCAAAATCTACACGTCATTATTTATGGGTTTTTTTATTTCTAATAGAATTTATAATTTCTAATAAATTTCTAACTTTTGTATTTGTTATAATTTGTATTAACTTATTTTCATTCAATCATTTATTTTAAATATAAATTGTTTCACTTGGTATGGGCCAAAGTCCTTTAAAAAATGAATTTTATTTTATTTTCTGTTAATAACTACAATTATTATTATTGTAATCATCATTGATTGTATCAACTAAGAGTTATTCACAGATTTTCCATGATATTTCTCTTTTGAATATGTTGTGTTGTGACTGATCCCCTTGGGTGTAACTAATGAACTACTACAAGCAAGTTGCAATGCAGTAGATAATATATATACTATCTTGGGTTATCCAAAATACTTTTGTTTCTGCTGTTCTTTAATGGATTCTGTTAACGTTTTTCCTAACTAAAAATAACTCTTTTGAAATTAAAAAGATTTGAAAAAAAAAATCATTTTTATAAATTTTTATTGCTTTATAATTTAGTTTGTCACTTATATTCCTAGCAATTTACCTTTAAAACTCCTAAGTACAATTTCATATACAGAATGGCATTTGCATGCTATCATCCTTTCAATATTTATCCAAGGTAAAACTCAGCTTTACACACTATTATTTTCTTAATCACCTAATCGAATAGTATGGTAAATAGCAATATTATACCAATTAAACCTATACTGTGTGTTCATCTCTAAAAATAACAGTATTTTAGTGACACTGAGCATGAAAAGATCACGTACGACCCTTCTATTATCTATCACTTTTTTTTCACGCTTGATTGTAAAATTAATGTTCCGTAAATTTCTTTAGTACGTGTTTACTTTGCTCGTTATACTTAGAAGGAGTTTCAGGATTTACTTGTGTATACTTACTTGTGTATGTATATAATAGTAGTGTGAATGTCTGAAGTAAATGTTGAAAATTGGAGGTTTAGTTGCTGTTTTTTTTGGTACTTGACGTATTCCATATTGATGCTTGTTCCTGAGTAAAGTTTTTTTTTTATCTAGATATACGCTAATTTCACGTATAATAGTCCTAAAGTGATACAATTTGCATTTTTCCAATACTTTAGATGTATTTAACATACATAGATTAACGATATTCAAATGCATTAACCTCTGTAATTTTGATTAAGTTGATAGTTTTAGTTTTTGTGACAACTTAGAGATTAAATGATTAAAAAATATTAAGGATGCACCTGTGGAAATTTTACCATTTCATTTGGAAAATTACTTTAAAATCTTAAGTAGGGATGCTACGTGCAATTTCAGTTAAACTACCATTCCTTTGACTGCATCGTTTAATAAGTAAATAGAAAGATTACATTACACAGTAAAGTAATGCATACGTCTGCTATGAATTCTTATGTAAAAACTCATATCTAAACTCTCACTCATATTATAACTTCAATTTGCTTTTAGATTTTTCTCATAACTCAAAGAGTTTTTAAATTTGTTCGTTTTTTAATTGACTTATGTCCAGTTTTTTTTTATTCAATATTTTTGCATTTTACGTAATTTTTATTTTTTCTTGAAATAACAAAGAAAATTACAAAGAATGTTGTTTGTAGTTTAAAAAGTTCAAACATTGATAGTATCATTTTTTTCAAGTCTTACTACCTTTTCCAGATTTGTTCAATTTTGATTCCTTATCTAGAGTAAAATGAAACTTCCTAGATTCGTAAACATGACACACATTTTGGTTTATATTATATGGATTTGTCCTCATGTGGTGTTCCTCTTATTTCTATAGAAATATAACATATTCTTTAGGAAAAATATCTAATGCATAGAAAATCTTATTGTAATTTGTTGAAATAAAACTGCGTATGTTTGCTAAAGAAGACAACACATCTTGACTCTTATTATCCAATTCAGTCTCGTGCAATTTCCTACATTCCCACAGAAACAATGCCTCTCTCAATTCCAAAAGTATCAACCGCACAAAAAAACCCCTAGTAGCACAATGTGGAACGATTTCAGATAAAGCAAAGTATTAAGCAGTCGGCTAATCACCATGAGATCCTCCTCCTTTGCCATCAGAGGGAGCGAGTAAAACCAAAATACCTCAAATGGCTAACTAAGCGTGTCGGTTTGGGAAGCCTATGAGCGCTCCAGTAAACTCATCACGAATTGAAAACTTGTGGGAAAGGCCATGAGAAGACAAAAACGCGGGGAGACAGTTACAGACCTACTGAACTAACGTTTGAGTTAATATAACCACTTTGGTGTGAAGTGGGGTTTCCTGGGTTAAGTGGGAATGGAGGTTTTGTCTCTTTTGTAGCGGATGTTTGTTGAGGGTTGAGTAGTGTTTTTTACTTTGATAAAACTTTTCAAAAAATATTATCCTACATAAATCGTGTAAATTTATGAACGTTCGGGGTATTTTGAATATTTTTTTTAATCAAATTTTTAAATCGTTACAGTTTTGAAAATCCCTGACAACAGGTTATATTTACTGAAACATTCGTGTTTATTCTAATTACATAAATTTGTGGATCTTGTAATTCAAAAAAAATTGTGTTTGTAAAAATTAGTTTACCTTCTGGTAAAAAATTTTGAATGTTTAGAATGTCACAGTTAATGCATCCCCTTTCAAAAAAAATTTTTTTCCCTTTAAATGTGTTTTTAAGTCTACGTTTTATTTTTAAAGAGGAACTTAAATTGTAATTTTTTGAATAGACGAAATAAAATAACAAATTTCTTCTTAAGTTGTTTCAGTAAAACTTGAAAAATGTTAGGAGTACAATAAAATAAATTAAGAAATTAAAATTCCACACCTGTTATTTAAAAGTTGAACTTGATAATCCTAATTCACCAACCAAATTTAGAAACGTAAGGGAAAGTTTTTTATTCTTGAACCTACCTTGAAAGGGCTAGGTAATAAACCTAACTTTATGATAAAAATTTAAAAAAAATATTTACCATCATATGCTACTTAAAGTTAGTAGGTTCCCACTGAGAAAACTCTTGAAAATAATTCAGGTCAAATCTCAACCATTTATTCCAAAAAAGGTGCCATCCCATGCCATTAGCTAGCAGCCATTACTAAAAAACCACAGATGGTTAAGTGTAATGGTTCCCACTATTACTATCAATCCACAAAGTGGCCCTTTTAATGTCCAACAAAACAACAACTAAGTGGTCTCAAGGCGTGCTTTATGAGGCATCCGGGACCTTCTAATAATAGCCGTTTTTAAAATACTAAACGAGTGGAAGTGCTCCATCGTTATGCGTGGTCGATGGATCGGAACAATTCCGATAAAATGCAAATGGCGTCGCTTTTGTGCCGAACCGTTCTTCCCCATTAAAACTCCATCAGAAATAATTTAAGGACATCCGATTGAGGGAATTTAAGTGAAACGAGGCTAAAATATCTGGGGGGTTCATCTTGTGTTCCACAGTGATTGTAATGGGTGTAGAAGTTTTTGGTGGAAAAAAAAAAACAATAACATGGCCGCCGTTGGAAGTCGGTGATACAGTCGGGTGGTTGCGCAAGTAGACCGTGTGTTCGGCCGGTATCCGTTTTTGATTTCGTACTCAGTAGATGTCAAGGTCAAGGAGGCAGCCGGAACGGACATCTTGGAAAAAAGTCGGGAACTTTCAGGGTTGGGGATTACCTTTTGGTCTTTAGTTCGGTTCAGCTTTCGATTTCTGCCGATGGACCTGATCGGATTTCTCTTTCCTGTTCTTGTGTAATTGTTTGTTGAGTGAGAATTGATTTAGGGAAAGGAGTTAAAGAAAACTGTGAGTAGTTTGGTAGATGAAAACTGTGGGTAAACTGGGTAATTGTCTCTTCTTAGATACTACATGAAAAATTCATTTGTTGTTGTTTCTGCCCATCCCCGAGATCTAGCAGGGCTAGATCAAGTCCTTCTTTCGTCAAATTCTTGTAAAACCTATTAATAGATAGAATATCATACTGTTGGCTATCAGGAGAAAAACACTAGTTACTTCTTCTAGCTCAACTATAGTCAGACCGCCGGAAAGCTTTAAACGTCGTACACAGTATTTTAGCAATAGTTAAGGAAACGGATTTTTCCACTCAATTTTTCTAGAAATGGTAATTTATAAACACTAAAAAAACGTTTTGAGCTAAATCTGTGAGCCTGTTTTTGTAGATTTCTACTTCTTTTCCAAGATTTTTTCTCTTGGCGGTAAAATTATACTTGTGTTGGCGAGATTTTTGAAATCCGCTCTTTCGTTGGCTTCGTTCTACCGCTTTCAAAAGATTTTCCAAAAGTGACTTTGTACCTTTCTCCTGTAAGCCGGTGGTATTATAATGTCCGAAAATTTCTGTCCCTATAAAATTCTTTTAATGAAAACATGGGAAAGGATGAATAAAGAAAATCCTGCTGGTATAGGAATAAAATAAGTGTCGAAATAAATTAAAGCTCTTGTTATCGATATAAATTAATATTGAAATACATTAAATCAAGCACTACCTTTATTCTTAATCAAACTAGCATATTTATTTTTAAACACTAAAAAAATTGTAAAAATATTTAACCTACTTCTAGGATAACCGAATTTTACGTTTTCAACTGACCTTAAAATATGTGAAACACTCTTTTACTATAAGTAGTACTTATAAAATGCTTATTCGTTCAGGAAAAATTTCTTTACTTTTATTTTAAAAGGTTATCCGTTTTAATTTATTCAATTTGTAAAAAAGTAACCCAAAAGTATTTATACTCATGAGGGTATAGCAATTTACTTTAAGTGTGTAATCTTTAAATACTTTGATAGAACCTGAAGCATAAATTATTTTAATTTCAAGTAATAAAGAAAACTATTTGAAATAAATTTAACAATCCATTTTTTCAAGTGTGGAAGTATTGTAAAAATGGAATATTTATTCACTCTTTAGTGCATTAAAAAGTTTCTTAACTAATGTTGAAACTTTCTTTTATTAGAACGATTAGATTCTTCAAAAGTTTTCCTCAGTTTATTTATAAAAATATCGATATTTACAACCTTGAGATCTTGACGACTAGCGTCAATAAAGGTAAAACACAGTAAAATTTATATCACAATAACATCGTACATAAAAATAAATTCCATGAAAACTATGTACAGTTTCTTCCCATTATCTAATGCTGTACTCCCGTCTTCTATCAAATACGAAATACCACAACAAAATTGACCAAAACATCAATTTTGCTGTGGTTTTTCTTTTGAATTAATTTATTTAAATACATTTGTACGTTTAAGACCTAGCATACATTACTTTAATTTGGTAGAAGACTGGAGTATTTGTATGAAAATATCTTAACTTATTTTTAACTAACTTTCGCACATATTCTGGAATGAACGTAAATGATGAATGCTTTATTTTATGGAAATGAAGGTATGAAAAAGTTCTCAACACTTTCCAAATCAGAGGTTTTCACCACCCAATCATTTGATATGAGACCTAGAGGGCATTTAAACTAAAACAATGCATGATAACATTAAGGCACGTTATTTCGTTGGAATTCCTTTTTCATTCAAAACATGCCTCACATGGTTGTTTATATGCATGTAGAATGTTCATAGTTTATTTCTTTCATTCAGTTTTATGAAGTTGCCTTCATTCCATGGTTGTTCTTACCTTTTTTAGCTCTTTTTGGAATATTTGTTATTTAAACTTTAAACCATATAAAAAATATCTTTAAACTTTGGGCATCATCTTCAAAATTTAGTGAAAATGTCCTCAGAAGGCCTCGTATATCAACATTACTAAAGAAATGAGCAAGCGTTTAAAACATCAGAATTGGCATCCAATCTAATTTAACTCCACAAAAAACGAAAGAAAGAATTTTCGGCTTTTCTGGAGTTGCATTTGGGTACGAAAACAGTGATAATTCGTCTTACTACGTAGATTTATCTTTAGAGTCCAAACTTGAAGCTTCTTTGTAAACAGATCCGCCCACAGGCATTGCTTCCTTATACATTGCATTCTGTTCATTGGAAGGTGCATAGTACACCGGCTGAGACGGCACGTATGCGTCTAGGGAAGTTTGAAGAGGCTCGTTCGGGTCCTGGTTGAAGGAAGGTCCTTGCACTATTTGTACGTCAGAGTTGCTGTATTTGTTGGACTTTGACATGGAATCTGGGGCTTGGTAATAGGTGGGGTTGTGCGATGACTCCAAAGCGGTAGTGTCTACGAAAGTGAATGTTTGCCCTTTCTTTGCTTCCTTGGAATCTGGAGAGTTGGTGTAGACGTTTATGATCGAGCTTGCAGAGGACTGAATGTGCTGTTCCATCTCGTCCAGCTTTGAGTCGCTGAAGCTGCCTTGGAAGGAATTGGAAGGAGGCGGGACCTGGTCGGCCGAGTTGTAAGCGCCGAATTGCTGAACCCCTCCCGAGTTCTGGTTCGGATATTGCCCATCGTTTGAGAAGGAAGTTCCGAACCCGGAGAAGATCGGCGAGGGACTGCTGCTCACTTGCTGGCTGTAGCTGTAGGATGTCGTCACTCCTGGGGTATTGAGAAGGGGATTGCTCTTGCTGAACGACTGTT